>BRDA01009459.1:61946-72374 GCA_036984385.1 Crenuchus spilurus | reverse complement strand
TCTCTCTCTCTCTCTCTCTCTCTCTCTCTCTCTCTCGTAATGCCGTAAATCGTCTACGAGAATAGGTCTAACTGCATGTTAATATGTGCTATATTCTCGTAATGATACTCACAAAATTTGATCACGAGCGAATTCACAAGTTGTTTCTCTACTCAGAAGTGAGACACAAATTTCTGACTCTCTCTCTCTCTCTCTCTCTCTCTCTCTCTCTCTCTCTCTCTCTCTCTCTCTCTCTCTCTCTTTCTTTCTCTCTCTGTATGTATATATATATATCTCCTGATTGTATAAAAATTGGTCTCATAATACAGATTCATGATTCAGTGGGTTGTTGACTGTCTCCTCTGTGTTGTAGACCATGCCCCCCCTCCCCTGCTCACTCAGAGCTGTTTGTCTGTATTATAGTCTTCAGTTCAGAACCCAAAAAGCTTCTGTTGTTTTGCTCTCAGCTCTTAATTGCTCAGTGTCGTCTCGCTCCACCGAGCACTACTGTTCACACAGCTCCAGAGCTGCTCTGAGTTTACCTCCCATTGCCCACACACTGCTGATCTATACAGAGTGCTGCTTCTGACATGATTGTGACAGTAAATACTTGTGGTTGTGGTCTGAATGGTCATTAAAGTGTTTCATTTTGTCCTCTCAGCTGCCCAACATGTTTGGAGACCTGCGCTCCACCTTCATTGCACTCATGATAGGCTCCTATGCATCCTCTGCTGTCACTTTCCCTGGAGTTAAGGTGTGTTACATTTACACATATTAGGGATCTAAAAATGAATATGTGCGTTACACATGAAGGTCTCAAGTCAACTAAATTACTATTTAATTGATCATTAATTGATTTAATTGATCGTACTCCTTTTTTGGCCAAAGTATTATTATTGGCCTGTTTTAAAGTAGACAAAAGGTTTTTCAGTGAATACGCTTGTATATGGCAGGTGGATTATTGCTCCCAAATCCTTGAGCAAGACTGCAAATCCTACATTTGTCAACCTCTTTGAAGTACTCACATCATTTGATTAAATTCTGAAAACATTTTAACCTTCATGACACTTTTTGTTGTTTGAATTTTTATATTTTTGTCCAATGTTTGATCAGATTTATTACTCTATTGTTATTAAATGTCTGCCAGCTTCTGTTCCGGGATATTCCAGACAAAAACAGCTGAAGAACTAATGGTGGAAATTCATGGACATTTCACTGTGCTTTCATTTTGTCTCTCTCTAGGTGATCTATGACCTGGGAGTGACCTTCATCACTATTTTGGTGATTTGGGCAGCGTGTGCTGGCCTCGTGTTCCTCAACTGTTTCCTCAACTGGCCACTGGAGGCCTTCCCTGGCCCTGAGGACATGGACTACACGTATGTTTTATCTTTTGGACACACATGCTTGAACCACCACGTCCCTCCAAATCCTGCACTTTTCAAGCTATAGCTTTTGTTAGTAGAAATATTTCAAAATGATGATTTTTGTCTCTGTATTCTGGACTGTTTACTCCAGTGTGAAGATCAAGTTCAGCTGGCTGGGCTTTGACCACAAGATCACTGGGAAGCAGTTCTATAAGCAGGTGACAACGGTTGGCAAACGTCTAAGCGTGGGCAACTCTCTCAAACAGAAGGAACTGGCCACTAGTGAGGGTCACAAACTTTGCCTGTCCACCATGGACCTGGAAGTGAAGTGTGAACCTAAAGAAGAATGTAAGAGAACATCTTTGCAACACACAAATATTAAATTTTTGGTATCTGAAGTTTGTTTTTATCATTGCACTGGAGCTACGAGTCCAATCAATCAATCAGCCTTTATTTTCACTTGGAAATACATTCAGGGTGACCCTCATTTTTAGTGCAGCCAAGCATTGGCAATGTAAAGATTAAAAAAATAAAAAATTAAGATTTAATGTAGCTTACAAATAATGGACGCTTATAGCTTCCAAGTAGCATTGTGCTAAATGTCACGTACTTGCTTCAAATTGCACTGAGTTTATTGATTTACCTCAGATAAACTTGCTTTTGTATGACAGTAAGAAGAAATGCAGATAAAGTGCAAACAAGATTGAGGATTCAAATTGACTGATACCGCTGCTGTAACTATGTTTAATATTTTGACCCATTTATATATTTTGAAGGCATATAAGCAGAGTTGCTTATCAATTCAAGATAGTTTGAGGCAAATGTGAAATGATTTAGATACACAGTTTGCTCAGGGCTACATTAGTGACTATAAGCTTTTGTTGCTTGTTAGCATTAACGTCATATCTCCCATACATAACAAAAAAGCAAACTTCAATTAACAAACATCTTGGCCAATTGAGTATATCTGAGAAATATTGTATAAATGAGATTTTTCACCAAACCATCACTACAGGGCAGTGCTGGCACTAATCACAAATATCTTAATAAATAAATAAATAAATATAATTTTAATGGATTAGAAAAATATAATTTTGTTTATAAAATATTTTTATTAGATTATGATCATTTTCACAATGTCAGAATGAAAAATAAAACTCTATGCTGATTTAATTTAATTTAATTTAATTTAATGAGTTAATTTATCTATGTATGTAAAAAAAACTGAGCAGCAAACTCGAGACATGAACATCCCCTTTAATTTACCATCAGTCTTGGAATAAGAAGCCGTGAATAAGGAACCGACTTCATTCGGCAAAGAAGAAACTGTGAAATGGGAACCAAACTAATCGGAAATTGCGAATAAGTAACCAACTTCAGCATCGTTGATGACTTAGATTGAGGCATAATCAAACAGACCGTGGGGGGTCACCGGAGAGAGGACCACATAGCATACTCATCTATTAACAGGCTTTACATATTTTGTTTTAAATATGTTGTTATGATTTTTTCACTAGCCTGATTTTTTATGCCCCCCCCCCCCCTCGGCCACTTGGATGCCCTACGCGCAGTGCATGATCCGTGTGTGCAGAGTGCCGGGGACTAATAAATATATGTAGAGAAAATTAATGAACCCTGCTGTGGTAGTTAATATAAGGAATATAAATTAAGGTGTGTGTATAAAATAGTACAACAACACATTTTCATCTTCAGCTTAAGATAAATTGAATAAATTTTGTTTTTGTCTGCAGCTCAATCCTTCATTCAGAGCATCTTCAGCCCCCTGTTCCTGCTCAGTCTGGTCACCATGTGCGTCACTCAGTTGCGTCTCATCTTCTACATGGGGGCAATGAACAGCATCTTGGAGTCCATGAGTGGTGGAGATCTTAATACAGGTGTGTGTTTGAGAATGTCTTTAGTTTAGATTCTCTGGGGAGGCAGGACATGTAAATACATTTAAACAAACATGTTATTAATAACCAAACAGAATTATTTAAATGTTATATACAAATGACGATGACCTATCCCATCAGCTCTTAGAATAGTGTCAAACAAACACTATTTTAAAATTGTCAACAGGAAGCATTTACCGCATTTACTGACAATTGATCAGCACTCTTTAAATACACAGAGGATTGTGTTTCATCCTAGAACATCTAATTACCCACACTAAAGAATTTCTCCATGCTTGTCCAACAGGGCCAACACATGTTCTTTTATGTGAAAATGTTTTGTCACTTTGTTTTTGTTGTCAGTACAATATAATTTTATTTTGCCACTCATCTGACTGCTATTGCTTCATTTGCATCTTGATTCTGATTGGTCAGTCTACATGATAGAGGAGGTTATGGGCTGTCAGTCTCTTCTGCTATTCAGTTTGAGTGACCATAATTACAAGTTCATCTCTGCTTACTGTACATGAAAGAAACTACATCAAACATTTTTTTTATTTTTACATGATTTTCTCCCCAATGTGTTGGTAGTCAATCAACCCGCCCATTTGTTAGGACTCACCCTATTACTTGTAAAGTCCTTGACTCTAGGAGGGTGAAGACTAATTCAGGCCTACTCTGATACATGTGAAGTCAAACTCCGCCTCTTTTTGAACCAGTGCCGTAGAGCTGGGCGATATGGCCAAAAATGTTATCACGATAAATTTTTCTATATTGATCAATCTTGATCATTATCACAATATTAAATTTTCTAACACTGTCATAGTTTTAAACATCTTTCTAAAAACATCAGACTAAATACATGAAATGTTACTATTTAAAATATTAAATTGTTTATTGCCAGAACATAATATTGTAGCATCCGGCTGGACGCGTTGAAAGGATGAAAGGATGGATGAGAAAGACGTTTACTGTCGTTGCTTTATTGTTGAAACTTATGATTGCTGTCGGCCGCAGCCTTTCAAAATAACAACAGGCTAGTGTGCCAAGCTAACTGGCTAATGCTAGCACTCTGACAGTGCATTTAGCACACAGCAGTGCATTTTGGTCGAAGAGTAGCTATCTAACAAGCAGCTGTTTCATGTCTGAACTCACTGTCAAGCTGCTTAGATGTGAAATGGAAACAAACATTAATGCTTATTGAATTCTATTGTCCTGGCTTATCATCGTCATCGAGGGAAAAATTATCGTGAAACAAATGGATATCGTTTTATCGCCCAGCACTATGCTGCCGATACATTGCCTCCGGGCAGCCAACACACTCAGAGGAAAGTGCAGGATCCCCAGTTCTGATGGATTGCCTGGCAGACACCTGAGCCAGCTTACATTACCTAGTATTGGGAGAGAGTGCCATCTTACCCACCCAGAGTGAGCATGGCCATGTTTTGCTCTCTCGGGACCCGGCTGCCAATGGCAAGCAGCATGACCCGGATTTGAACTCACAATTCTCAGATCATAGTGACAGCACCTTAGTCTGCTGAGCCACTCCGGGCAAAACAACATTTTCTTAGCAATTGTTTCAGGAATAACAACTAATTTCATTGTGTTTTATGTTTTTGAGCAGGCTTAGCCTCTGTTGCCTTTTCAGACAGACCCTCATAGTTTAAAGCCGTGGTTTCAGATTGTGTGTGCTCTAGGGTACTTGAGGAAAAGGGCTGAGAACCCATGCATTAAAGAAATACTCTAGTATTTGCCTAATCTCTTCCTCTAAGTAGTCTGGACAATCATTTTAATTCACGTTTCAAAACAAATTTGTAACAGAAGGTAATGGACAGTTGCCCATTGACATCCATTACAAATGTGGTCAGACTTGCTGGAATTCCTGTTGTTTTCAAAGAGCAGGGAAATGTGTCAAAAGGATCTGCAGCAGATGGAGATTAGGTTGAGAAAGGCTGGAATATTCCTTTAAGAATATTCCAGAACGGAATATCCTGCTTATGTTAATTTGCAGTAGTTCTGTGACCGGTTACAATGTTTTTTTTTTTTCTCCTCAACCTCTTTCTCTTCATGCTCACTGGACTGTATCTGCAGTTGAGAGAATGGAGTTGGGTAAGATAGTAGAAGCTACTGTTGGGCAGTTTTAGTAACAGAGTTTGCGCTTTTAACTGCTTGCTGACCAGGAATTTAACCTTGACCTGTGTAGGTCTCTGCTGGAGCACAACTCACTCCCTGACCCTGCTGTCCTCATCTGCATATCTCTGGAAACAAGTCTGTAGTGCTCAGACTTTCCACTAGACTCAGTTATTAACCACTGCAGTTAATGACTAACCTCTGATTATCCATTATAGAGTGCATTAATACAGTTCTCTCTCTTTCTTTTCTCTCTCTTAATATGTCTCTTACTTTTATTCTTTTGGACTGTTTGTCTTCATTTTCCTGTTCTTTCTTTCTGTCTCTTTTTCTTTCTTTCTTTCTTTCTTTCTTTCTTTCTTTCTTTCTTTCTTTCTTTCTTCTGTTCTCTTTCCTTCCATCCTTTCTTCCGTTCTCTTTCCTTTCTTCTGTTCTTTCCTTTCTTTCTTCTGTCCTCTTTCCTTTCTTTGTTCCATTCTTTCCCTTCTTTCTTCTGCTCTATTTCCGTTCTTCCTTCCTTCTATACTCTTTCCTTTCTTCCTTCCTTCTCTTCTCTTTCCTTCCTCCCTTCTCTTCTCTTTCCTTTCTTTGTTCCATTCTTTCCCTTTTTTCTTCTTCTCTATTTCCTTTCTTCCTTCCTTCTGTTCTGTTTCCTTTCTTCTTTCCTTCCGTCCTTCTGTCTGTTCTCTTTCCTTCCTTCTGTTCTTTCATTTCTTTCTTCTGTCCTCTTTCCTTTCTTTGTTCCATTCTTTCCCTTCTTTCTTCTACTCTATTTCCATTCTTCCTTCCTTCTATACTCTTTCCTGTCTTCTTTCCTTCTCTTCTCTTTCCTTCCTCCCTTCTCTTCTCTTTCCTTTCTTTGTTCCATTCTTTCCCTTCTTTCTTCTTCTCTATTTCCTTTCTTCTTTCCTTCCTTCCGTCTGTTCTCTTTCATTCCTTCTGTTCTTTCATTTCTTTCTTCTGTCCTCTTTCCTTTCTTTGTTCCATTCTTTCCCTTCTTTCTTCTGCTCTATTTCCGTTCTTCCTTCCTTCTATACTGTTTCCTTTCTTCCTTCCTTCTCTTCCTTTCCTTCCTCCCTTCTCTTTACTTTCTTTGTTCCATTCTTTCCCTTCATTTTTCTTCTCTATTTCCTTTCTTCCTTCCTTTCTGTTCTCTTTCCTTTCTTCTTTCCTTCCTTCCTTCTGTCTGTTCTCTTTCCTTCCTTCTGTTCTTTCCTTTCTTTCTTCTGTCCTCTTTCCTTTCTTTGTTCCATTCTTTCCCTTCTTTCTTCTACTATATTTCCGTTCTTCCTTCCTTCTATACTCTTTCCTTTCTTCTCTTTTCTTTCCTTCCTCCCTTCTCTTCTCTTTCCTTTCTTTGTTCCATTCTTTCTCTTCTTTCTTCTTCTCTATTTCCTTTCTTCTTTCCTTCTGTTCTCTTTCCTTTCTTCTTTCCTTCTTTCCTTCTGTTCTCTTTCCTTCCTTCTGTTCTTTCATTTCTTTCTTCTGTCCTCTTTCCGTTCTTCCTTCCTTCTATAACTCTTTCCTTTCTTCCTTCCTTCTCTTCTCTTTCCTTCCTCCCTTCTCTTCTCTTTCCTTTCTTTGTTCCATTCTTTCTCTTCTTTCTTCTTCTCTATTTCCTTTCTTCCTTCCTTCTGTTCTTTTTCTGTTCCATTCTTTCCCTTCTTTCTTCTGCTCTATTTCCGTTCTTTCTTCCTTCTATACTGTTTCCTTTCTTCCTTCCTTCTCTTCTCTTTCCTTCCTCCCTTCTCTTCTCTTTCCTTTCTTTGTTCCATTCTTTCGCTTCTTTCTTCTTCTCTATTTCCTTTCTTCCTTCCTTCTGTTCTTTTTCCTTTCTTCCTTCGTTCTCTTCTCTTTTCTTCCTCCCTTCTGTTCTTTCCTTTCTTTTTTCTGTTCTTTCCTTCTTTTCTCTCTGTTCTTTTCTCTCTTTCCTTCCTTACTGTACATTCATATTTTGCCCTTCTCGTTGTTTTCTCATTCTCTCTTGCTTCATTTGATGTTTTTTCTCCCCCTCTCTTTCTCTGTCTTTCTCTCTCACAGTGAGTCTTTATTCATCTATCTTTGGCGTGATGCAGCTGCTGTGTCTGCTGACCACTCCAGTCATCGGTCAGATCATGGACTGGAAGCTGAAGGAATGTGATGATGGCGAGGTCGATATGAAAGAAATCAGCAAGTGAGTCAGCACCATACTGAGCAAATACTATACTCATATAATCAGCATACAGTGCATTTACACTTCACCATACTGTATTAATGCATAACCATATTAACTTAGCACAGTCATACTGCATAACACATAGTCAGACTGTATGCCGTGAAACAAGACTGTAACATCTGCTAATAGCATATTTTGTAGGGCTGTGTGTCAGAGCCTCATCATTGCTCCACTTCAGACTGACAAACAAGTGATCAATCTTCACTTTTGACTTGTAACTATGATCTGAGGAGACAGCATTTACTTCTAGCTTGGTTACAGTGACCTCAATAAACTGTTAACACAGCAGAGTTGTTTGCCAAAGTTGTTAGTCATGAAAAATACCGCTGACACGCTCAGAGCTATGCTATCGACAGAGGTCTGGTTGTAAAGTACTAAGTGCCAACATAAGTTCTTATTGGCTAATAAATAAATGGAGACTTTATTTCACATGAATACAAGCTAAATACGAGTATCATTAATAAATGTTTCATTAGAGCTTTGTTCATGTTATCTTAGATGTTGAATCTCCTGAATATGTATAAGCTGCTATAAATAAATAAATAAATATTGCTAATTGATTACTCTTATTCTTACTGGTTACTTATGGGTACTTATTATTAGACATATTATATTGTAATACATGACTATTTCATTTATGTTGTGTCACTGTCATATCAAACCCATTTAAACACACACACACACACACACACACACACACACACATGTATCTATATATACACTGATATATAAGTGAACTGGTGGTTAAGGATTTGGTCTAATGATCCCCGGGTAGGTCATGACCCATGACTAACCCCCAACTGCTTCCCTGGTTCCGTGGATAGGATTGCCCACCGCTTCTCATAGCCTAGTGTGTTCACTAGTGTGTGTGTTTCACTGCATGGGTTAAATCCGGAGGTGAAATTCCGATATGTGCAATCACATTAGCAAAGTTGAATCTAATCTAAAATATACTGTATATACACTTCTCTTTACAGGGACCAGCCACAGCCCAAGCGAAGGGACAGACAAATTCAGAAGATAACAAATGCCACTCGAGCCTTCTTCTTAACAAACATCATGCTTGTTGGCTTTGGAATCACCTGCCTCATCCCTGTCCTTGAACTGCAGGTAAGTGGCACTTCCCTATCACCTTCCAAGCTGGTCTCCAATCAAGTGACCTTTAATCAGTAAGAATGTGATCTCAGATCATACTCTCCACAAAACATTTGTAACTCAGAAGAAACCACAGAAGAAATAGTTTCTTATAGTTTCAATAGTTTTGATGTGAAATGGTGTATTATAGATAATACATTTTGAGATAGGAAGCAGGAGTTAAAATTACGCAATTCAAATGTAGTTTTATTTATTATCCCAAATCATTACTGAACCTTCCCGTGTTGTGAGTTGTAATGATAACAGCCAAATAATGACTCTGCAGCAGCTTACTATTAGGTCTTATAGTTATTAAAAACTAAACAACAACAAAACAGAACTATCACTAAACAATGCTGTAGATACTAACATTCAATCATTTCCTGTAGTAACTTTTATGAGGTCGTCTTTAAAGGCATTCAGTTCTTCAGCTGTTTGCTACCCATCACCACCACTGTGAACAATTCAAATCTGTAAGTTTCTCTTGAATGGAGAAACATTAGCCTACTCAGAATAACTCTTTTACCTCTGAGATATTGGTGGACTTCCTTCACAAGTTATTTTCCTTGGACTTCCTACTTCCAAAAAAAAAAAAACATTTTATGAACATTTATTTTTAAATTCTAGAATAAAAAAATCAACCCCAGTCACACTTTCTCTTCCCAGATGCTCTCCTTTGTTCTGCACACCATGGTCAGAGGCTTCATCCACTCCGCTGTTGGAGGTCTTTATGCGGCTGTGTAAGTTCTCCCAGTCAGAGTTTTGAGTACTACATTAAGCTGGAAACACTATAAATGGCTATAATTAAGAATGAAGCCTTTATGTCTTTATAAAAAATGACATGGTGATAACAGTGTGTATATCCGTCTGCAGGTATCCATCTTGCCAGTTTGGTAGTCTAACAGGGATGCAGTCTCTGATTAGTGCTCTCTTCGCCCTGCTCCAACAGCCTCTCTTTATGGCCATGATGGGACCACTGGAAGGAGATCCACTCTGGGTATGAACACACAGCAGAGTTTGGATGGGCAATATTATAATACCATTATAGTAATTTACATTACAGTGTACTTTCCTTAACATATGTGTATTACTGGTGCATCTAGAACAGCTGCATGTATCATAAAAATATAAATTTAGATCAGATCAATTAGATTTAGATTTAGATCAATTATAGAGAGTTGTAAATAATAAGATCTGAGAGGGAAAGTGAAAGTGAAGAGCAGTTAATTTGCCCGTCAACAGCATCTAAAAGTGTTGCCAAGTAGTAACATTCTACACTTCTACATTTAAAAGTGAATGTTATGACCTCCAGTTCTTTTGCCCATTTGACCATCATCAACTGAACTCAACCACAGCCCAGGACCAAAAGGTTTTCAGTAAAAAAAGGACATAAAGTCACCCAGCAGTAATGAGGACAGGTGGAGAGCAGTGTAAACATTAGAATTGTGTTGTTTAAAATGAATATGTCTGTTTGGAATTTGGTAGAAGTTGTTTATTATTATTCAGTAGTTTATAGAGCAAAACAAAGACATTATAGTAATCAAATTTAGTAATCAAAGACATTATTTTACTTAAACACATATGTGATTCATTTTAGCCTCCATTATATAAGGCAGGAAGAGCCAGGAGCCTGGATCATTTATTTATGTACATACAGAGAAGCTAAGGAGAGTAATTTAGATGAGTGATGAGTGAAGCCACAAGGGGGGGGGGG
>BRDA01009459.1:23922-46352 GCA_036984385.1 Crenuchus spilurus | reverse complement strand
GGGCCCTACCTCTGTCATGATTAAAAAGATGGCTTGCAGGGCAGTGCAATACTCTGAGTGTGTTGGACTGTGTCACCTTCCAGCGCACAAAACCCAGTTAACCTGCAGCAAGGCTGCTGAATAATTGAGAAGGACCGATAATGAGGCTCTGAGCTCGAGGACAAAAGCAGCAGCCGAGCGGAGCCAGAGCCAGCCATAGCAGTTATGACAACTGGTGCTTGACGATGGAGTGACGCTAGTAGTGATGAGAGGAGTGATGTAATCTCTCTCCTTTTTTCTGTACTTGGTCTCTTTCAGATGAGAGTGAAGGACCCGGTTAAAGGGATGGTGGCTCTAGAAGACTGAAGACCCTGTGTATAGGCGAAGTGTGCTGCTGTTTGTGTTGGTGTGTAAACAGAGGTGCCGGCCACATTGCCGTATTGTGAACCTATAGGCCCCCCTGTTGTCACTCATTAGAAAAAAAACCTATTCATCATAAATGACTTTAAGCTACTTAATTACTGTTGCTGGCCTCATAGTACACAAGTCTGAAAGACTTTTTTAAATTTATTCCTCAGCTTTTGTATTTTAGAAGCCATTTTAAATGAATCAATGTCTTATTATTTCTCTCTCTCTCTCTTTCTCTCTCTCTCTCTCTCTCTCTCTCTCTTGCTCTCTCTCTCTCTCTCTCTCTCTCTCTCTTGCTTTCTTAGTTCTCTTTTATTACTAGACACCAGCAGCATTGCTCTTCTAATTGGAAAACACCTCGTCAAAACTCCACAGTCTCTCTTTTCAGTGGCCAGTTCTAAATGCCTTCCATCTCCATAATGGAGCATGAGGAATAGAGCCAGTTTAGTACATAACCAATAGAATTGAAATCCATATCTCTCACCTCGTCACAGGGACAACACCTGTAGCAACTGTGTAGGTCTTTAACCATGTCCAATGTAAGCTGACACATGACAGAAGTGTGTTTTAAGATTATTTCTATGTAAAATCAGAAGACGTTTCTGTATATATTCCGTATATATAATTATACATATACATATATATAGAGGGAGGTAAGGTGTTGTGAGAGCTGTGTAAACAGTTTTTTCAATGATTGACAATTACACTTGTTCTTAAATGTCTGTTTTGCGGACCAAGCCGACTCTCCTCAGTGTTCCATTGAACTTGTGATGGTTGTTATTATTATTACTGTTTTCTTTTGTCTTTTTAATTTATCGTTTATGATTTTCGTCTCATTTCTGGTGTATCTCCACTTGAAAATAAGAGCTCATTTGAAATGAATTGGCAGCTGTATTGAGAATAACTGGCAGTATGTATAATAGTGCATTTTCAAAAATGAGAATATCATGAAAAGTTCATTTGTGTTCAGAATTTAATTCAAAAATTGTAAACTGACATATATTTTATATCACATGTAATATTACAGAAAACATTTCAAGGCATTATTTTCAAAATCGATTTTGAATTTTTAAAAAATTTGAGGTTGATTTCTGAGTTATAAGCCAAACTGATCATCAGTAAAATGCTTGAGATATGTTACATTACATGTAATGAATATAAAGTCAATGATTTTTATCCTTCTGAATTTAATTCTGAATACATTTTAATTGGAATGCACTAGTATAATAGGATGGAGGTCAGTATAGGTTCTGTGCCTTCCTGAGCTGCAGAACTCCCTACAGGGTTAACAAGGTGTTCTCCATCTCGCAGAACAAGAATCGATCTGTATGGCTTGTTATTTCTCTCGTTTGATCAGCCCAAGTTTATGGTTTATTTTTTTTCTGAACCCTTTTCGTTTTGTCCTCTGTGTCCAGAATAACTGCTTAGTCATCCTCCTGTGCTCCAGCTTTTACTGTCACCACTACGTCATGTTCTCTGTGTTTCGGCCCGTGTGTTCTCTGGAGTGTTAAAGACATTTGAGGGCAGCTCAGAAAGTGAAGTAGATTGTTATATTTATATTATATAGAAAATGTATAGTATATTAAATATATTGTTATTATATTTCAAAATATAATTTAAATATATTATGATATACTTTCAACAAATGATTATTATTTTTTGTATGGGCTGGCCCTTGAACTTCTGTGATTTTTCCAGCTTGTGAAATTAGTAAGTGTGTGTGTGTGTGTGTGTGTGTGTGTGTGTATGCATTTGTGAGAGACTGTGTGTGCCTTTCTTGTCCAGTCACCAGCCTCTTCATTTTCAGATGAATTCCTCTTCATTTTCAGATAAAGAACAATTAAGACAGGATTTAAAGGAATGGTTCAGTGAAAATCACATTTAAACAGTTTATCACTTACCTCAGATGCAGGTCAGCCAAGACTTGAGTCCAAATTTAGATTAAACTTTTTGCCAATGTGATTTGCACACAACAGAATTTGATCTCATTAAACTCACCTGTGCAGTGAAACACACACACTAGTGAACACAGTAGGCTGGGAACATGTGCCCGAAACGGTTGGCAGCCATATCCACGGCACTCGAGGAGCAGTTAGGGGGTTAGGTGCCTTGCTCAAGGGCACTTCAGTCATGACCTGCAAGGGGATCGAACTGATGACCTTCCGGTCACAAGGCCACAACTGCTCCAGTGTCTTTAGGGGGCAGCCCCAGCCTAGTGGAAAGGATCTGGTCGCCGGTTTGATCCCCAGACAGGACATGACTGAAGTGCCCTTGAGCAAGGCACCTAACCCCCTAACTGCTCCCCGGGCTGCCCACCACTTCAGGCACAAATTCTCACAGCCTAGTGTGTGTGTGTGTGTGTGTGTGTGTGTGTGTGTGTGTGTGTGTGTGTGTTTTACTGCATGAATGGGTTAAATGCGGAGGTCAAACTTTGTTGTGTGAAAAATCACACTGGCAAATTGGTTCATCTTAATCTCTTAATCTTAATCTTTAGAACTAAAGAAGCTAACACTGCTAACGAACACTAAAACACAATATAACAAACAATTTATCAAAATTACTCATTTGTGTAATTAAATTCTAAAAGGTAAACTGTCATATGTTATGTTCATTACACAAAGTGGGGGCAGCACGGTGGCTTAGTGGTTAGCACGTTCGCGGTTAGCACGTTCGCCTCTCAGCGCTGAGGTGTTGGGTTCAAGTCCACATCTGAGCGGAGTTTCCATGTTCTCCCCGTGTCTGCGTGGGTTTCCTCCGTGGTCTCCGGTTTCCTCCCACAGTCCAAAAACATGGAGGTCAGGTGGATTGGCTACTCTAAAAAAATGTCCGTGTATGTGTGTGCGTGTGCGTGTGTGTTCACCCAGCAATGGACTGGCGCCCATCCTGGGCTTAGTTGAATAGTGTAATGCCCTGCCCTGCGCCCAGTGAGGGGGTAGGGGACTAACCACAACCCTGATAAGGATTAAGCAGGTGTGATAATGAATGAATTACACAAAGTGACATATTTCAGTCTGAGTTAATGTTGACACTCCAAATGAAATATTGTAATAATCTGATATTCTGGATAAGCCACACTGATTAACAGTAAAACAAAAAGCTGCAAAAATGTCTCTTTACCCATAATGACTATAAAATATATGAGTTTACCTTTTTAAAATACATTCTAAACTTTTTTACAGTATTTCTGATGTAGCACCATACATCCAAATCTTAATTGGGGTCTCACAGACAGGGGTCTCGCAGTCAGTGTGTTTTAGGACACCGTATGAATTACTGTGAACTGTAAAACATGTAGTAAAACATACACACAGGACGTGCTGATGTTAAATCAGTTTTAGTGACAGTGCCATAAATATGGAGGAATCTGGTTCTCTAAATGAAAACTGCCTTCTGAAATGGATGCTTGTTGTGATGTTTTACTTATTTCACACTGTGTCTCAAAACACTTCAACAAGTCTTAATTAAGACCTGAATTGGATTTGTATGGAAGTTTTTTAATGAAAACATTGTGATCATTGAGTTTGTTAGCAGTTCTGAACTCACAGGCCCAGTTCTAAATGAAAAGAAGCAAAGGTTTTAACTCCAAACATGCCTTGACTGATTGACTACATCCGAGCTGAGTGGACAATTGTATATAAATTGATTTTGATTGAGTTTTAAGGAGCACAGAAAAAAAACACTTACTTTTTGTGCTGCTGTTGTTTTTTGTTGTTGTTGTTTAATTATTTTTGTCCAGTGGTCCAATGTGGTGCTTTGAGCAGTTTACATTAACTTTAAAGTTAATGTTACTTGGCAAAACATAAATGCTTCTTGAGATTTGTCTTTACTAGAGGATTGGTCAGTGTTTTGCTGGGTGGCAAACTCTCTTTCCTGTTCTCACACAATTCTAATGGATAAAGGGAACTTTTATCCCGATTTTAGCAATAATGGTTCCTCTGCTTGCGTTCCCTTCATCTTTCACCATCTCTTAGCACCAAACCTCATATCTGTATCAGTGAATTATCCATAACTTTCTCAGAATGTTGCTAATTGTAACCAATGATGAGTATGAGTATGAGTTTTCTATATAAGGCGAAGTGCGTGAGTGTGTCTGGAGTGTTCTTACTAGTCTTCATATGTATGAGGGATGTTTGAAGAAGATTATTGTGTCCTTGTCCATTCTGGCTGTTGAGCACAGTTCAGTTCCAGTTGGACCCCCCATTTGCTGGCTCTGTCATACAATACTGTACAAACCCATCAGCAATACCACTACTGCGTCGGCCCTGAGAGTTTAGTCATGGAGATGAATGGATGTATGTATGAATTGTACATAGTATATAAATAAATGTAGATGAACACACATATATATAGGTCAGACTGTCCTGCCAAACTTTCAGCACATGTCCCTGAATCCATCAACCTGATAGGAGTGACTGGTGTAGTGAGAGGGTGTTGTTTTCAGGGTAGACAAGCTTAGATGCTGCTGTTGTTCCTGCTTATGCTCTATCAATAGCCACTAAATACACCACATCAGTTCCATTTAGACTGCAGATAGTCAATAGTATTGACAAATCTAATTTGCTTCCTATTGTCACATTAACAGGTAGAAAGGGTCCTGTTTACAAAAACAGCCATGCAAATTAAATAAATCTGTTATTGTGATTATTAAAGAAATGCTCCAGCATTGTCAACATAATCTCTATTTGTAGCATACATTAAAACAAAGCACTATGGCCTCTTATAGACATATGTTAAGAGAAACTATTGAGAGACAGCATAATAGAATAAAAGCTAATAGACCACAGAAGTTGCACATCAATATGAGTACTATGCCCATATTAGGAATTCCAGGTATAAGCTGACTATTGCTATGGGAAATAATGAATGGCGCTTTGGACAATCCTGAATTATTTGGTGGAAATAGGATTATTGCTGTATTTGTGCTATAAGTAAGCTAACACTTTGTTTACTGAAATGATGTCAGATTAAAGTCTACTACTAAATTTCAACACTATTGTACAACCACACTAACTACTCAAATTGCAGACTACTGCTCCCAAAGCCAGTTAAACACCACACTTGGCAACTTAAGGCTTGCTGGTTGTTGAGAGATAGTTTGGCAAGTCAGTCTTATGGCATTAGTTCAGTGATATAATTTGACTTTTAACAACCTCATATTATAGATTGAGTTATATTTGGAAGAAAAACGGCATCATACTTTTACTACATGACATCATATGGCATTAATTTTGGCCAAGAAATACTTTAACCAAGAATTTCTAATATAGGCATGATGCAGACTATAGGATGATGACATCTAACTACAGTGAAACATGGCAAAATGACTGTACATGGTAACCAACAAAATGCTGAGCATGCAACAGATTGAGATTACATTGAAACATTTTGGAATATTCCTTTAACATATGAGGAGACTAATGGGTTTGTTGGATGTTTGGAAGGATGGATGATTTCCCAGACCCAGATTAAGCTAAGCCTTAGACCGTTGATCATTTTTAATAGTGAAAAACTATTAGGCTTGCAATTACAGCAAGACTAGGCTTAATCCATGCCAAAGAAACCATCCTGTATAGTTATTTCTACTTCCCTATGAAAACAATACCCCCATAACGCCATAGACTCCTCCCTCTGGCCCTGGCTCCACCCCTTTGGCAGGATGGTGTCTAAATATATTTTTGTTCTAACCATTGTACCTGAAGTATGTCGTCAGTCTCTGAGCTGTGCTGATCTTTCTTTTCTAACTGCGGCTCACACTCTAAGGTTCTTTGAAGGCTTTGGGAGAAGTGCCAATTTTACGCTGGTCTAAACAGTTTCATTCTCAGGATTAAAGCTGGAGAAACTGGGCCCGGGCCAGCACAAAAAGGCAGCTTCGAACCCCAGCCTCTGTAAGACCACACAAGAATTTGAAGAACAGGTGGCTTAAGAGTGGAATATCAAATTAACTGATTAACTTTGGCGCAAAGAGACTCTCATAGCTATGTTGTTCTTAGACTCCACATTTTGTCAACAAATTTATGAATTGATTATTCCGGACTAGAAATGGTTCATTTTTAAACTTTTTTGTTTGTTTGTTTGTTTGTTTGATGTCACTCCCTTCCTTGTCATCTGTTTTTGTTTCTTTTACTGTGAATTTGTGCCTTTTGTCATTTTATCTTCCAATAAAAATACATTGGAGATGTGGAAAAATAAACCTGTAAAAATGAATGTGGTGGTCTTGAATTATTCAGAATTTCAACCCAGAGTTTAAACACTGTTATTATCCAGCAGGCAGCAGTTTAGCCCCAGTCATTGATGTTAAAGTATTAAGTGGAGTTTCAAACTAGACTGCTTTGTATGTGAGGCACAATACAATGCAGCTAATTAAAACAGACATTAAATACAGTTCAAAGGAAAAGTAAGTGAACCCTTTGGAATTACCTGGATTTCTGCATTGATTGATAGTAAAATATGGCCTGATATATAAGATGCACAATGTTGATGATGAATTTTGGAACACCTGGACATGTGCCTCAGTCCATCAGTATTACTGGGATGACTTACATGCACAGTTCAGGTTGAGTCATAGCATCTCACTAGGGTTACGGTCAAGACATTGCCTTGGTCATTCCAGAACACATCTTTTTCAACCACTATTTAATAGATATACTTGAGTGCTAGGAGTCAAGTCTCTCCAACTTGAGGTCATGAACTGCTGCCTTCCCATTCTTCTCTAAAATGTTTTGATACACCATTTAATTCATGTTTCTTGGTGGTTTTAGGAAAACAATGTTGTGGGGCAGCTTCCTACATGGTGTCTTTCCATGAGCATCATTTTTGTGTTTAGTGTTTTCTAATCTTAGACACGTGATCAGAGGTTTATGCTGTCTGTAGAGCAGGGGTGTCAAACTCTAGCACTGGAGGCCCATATTTCTGAACAGATTGGTTTAATTTTAGTTTCAGAGCAAAGAATTCACCAAACTGCTGGACACCTGGACTCCAGGAGTTTGACATCCCTACTGTAGGACATTTCATAGTTCTTTTGTCATCTTCCTTGGGTTCTTTCTCACCTCTTTTAGGCTTGTCAATTGGAGTGATCTTAAAAGAATGCCCATTCCTAGGGAGAGAAGCAACATTCCAGGTTTTTCTCCATTTGTAGAAAATGTCTAACCATGTAATGATGTACACTACTTTAGGGATGCTTTTGTTGCCTTTTTCAGCTTCATGCATCTCTATAATGCATATTCTGAAAGTGGCTTATACTGAGGAATGGTTCACACCAACCAATCTTTCTTGAGAACATTGTTTATTTGTTTAATGTAAACATTATTTAATGGGCACTGGACCAGTGAAACCCACAATTCCAATGTCATCTCCCTTAACTGAAACACATTTAGCCAGCATCTGCTCAATAAAAGACATGAACAGTACAACTGTTTGTGTGCTATTAGATAGATTGTCTTTTTGTGACTTATGATCAGATCACATTTTATTAGCAATAAATGCAGAATATCTGTGTTCACCTCCTTGGTTCACTTTCTTGGAACTGTATATCAGTCTTAAAGGCACAGTTACAACAATATACAGCCTGTTTGATTGTAAAAGATAAACAGGAGTTGAAAATGGTAAATTAAAAATGAATTATGACTATTTTGGTGCATAAATAGACCTGCAGGTCATGCTTGAGCTCAAACCTATGGTATATATCTGTAGCACTATTCACTCACTGTTACAAAAAAAAAAAACTTAAAAAAAGTTTATTTCTCTAATATGTGGTGGAAGAAACACAAAAAAACAGCTTTTATTACAAATGATTTTAGACCATTTATCTTGGTCCAGTTAGCAGATGTTGGTGATGGTTTTAATATGACAGTAAGGATATAGTACCTAGAAATAATGATCAGTATATAATATAAAGTCATACATTTTTGGAACTTGGGCTTATAAGACAGCTCATGACAAAGGGCATAGCAATTTTTCAGTAACAACATATACCGTTAAATAATGACACTGCAGGACTTTTACATGCTATCATGGGGTATGTGACTGTTTCTGTATAACAACTATAATGTTGACTTTACTTGTATGCGTTTCTCTACAAGTTTTCACCCCACCAGCCAATCTCTCTGTCTCTCTCTCTCTCTCTCTCTCTCTCTCTCTCTCTCTGTCTTTCTCTCAAAAGTCAGTCAGTCCATGTATCCCTAGGCGCCCATTAAAACGTCACAGTGAGCAAACTCGTGTCATGCTGTTACCTAACTTACTGACCACACTCACACAAACACAAATCCCTTACCCAATCAGACACTGCAGATGGGGACTGTGGGAGAAAGGGTCTTGTTGAGTGTGGGAAGGGGGCTGTAAGTCCTTAACCCTGCACTTGGGTCTAATCAGGATTTGGCAGTCAGATGTAGCCAGATTACCCTAAACCCTACTTAGGGGGCCAAGGGCACTGGGGGACCATGATTTGGACTCCAGGGGAGAAAGTTGAACTGGAATGACCTCAACTGCCATAATATAAATAAATAACACAATACAGCTGTGAATACTTTTGAACTAATACAACCAAAAATAATTTAAATTGACAAAAGGCTTTAAATAAGTTACCCATGGTGTTAAAATCTCTTCATAAACATTGCTGAGTTATTATTGTGCATGTGTAATTCTTTGAAACAAGCTCAGAAGTAATTTGGCCAAATATATGAATCTAAACATCCTTGTTTTTGCGGAAGAAAAAAAAACATGCATTTGTGTCACAAATTTCTGAAAATGATGGAAATGTTTACTATTTTATGTCAATAGAGACTGTAAATTGCATAAAAATGTGTTTCATTCTGTAACTATTTATGCTATTAATGATGTAATGAATGAGTACTTGCATTTACATTTAAACTGTGTAGCAAAACAACATTCATGACTAGACTTAAATGAGTTAAATGAATATCAACATTGCTGATATTGGTTTCTGAGGAAATTTTCACAACAATGCTTCAAAATCTAGCAGATATCCTTTCCTGGACAGCAGAGACTGGAACTCCAACAAAAGCAGGATGAACTCTTTTTAATACCACTGAAGAAGCCATTAATGAGCAGTGAATACTTTTGTCCACATAGTGTAACTGAATAAACCTGATGCTAATCCTTAACCTGAGATTATTCTCGCCTGTTTATTAACTTTGGTGGTTTATTTGTTGGTTAATTTCTATATTAAGGATTCATATTGCATGTCCAAACAGAAATACAAGAGAACGTTGCGAAAAAGTGACTAAAACACAATCGTAGTCAATTATAGTGCGTTTATAAACGATCTGTGTTGATTTTTATAGCAAGTGAAGCTCCTCACGCGCCTCTGTTTTAATTCCCGCCCACATTCGGACAAACCTCGCCCACTGCATTATGATTGGCTAATACTTAACGACAACACAAGCCACGCAAAGAGGGTCACTAACCAATCCTAGAGCAGAAGGCGGGGCTTCCCTGAATACAGGTGGAAAAAAAACACCACCACGGACTTTCGTTCGCTTGTACAGATTTCTCCACTGAACTTTACACGCACGACCAGAGCTAAAGATTTCTACCTCATTTTATCCCCCAAAACAGCGAGAACAAAGGTGAGGTCTCTTTATTGAATCAAACTGTTTGTATTGTTGCTGAAGTATGTTTTGAATTCACTGTACTACCCAAAACCTGGCTTGGTTGATCAGTACTTAATTATATTAAGTGGGCTGTTGATGGAATTTTACAAATCCACGAGATGCAAAGATTTTTCTTAAGAATATACAACTTCCTACTATAGTTATGTTCATTTGAACTTATTCTAATGGTTCGTGTTGTTTATCAACCAAAGACAGCTTTATTACCAAGAAAAATGTAAATTCTGTGCTGTAGACTTGTATACAGCATTAAGATAAATATGTATTATAAAAATGTGGAAACTTTACACGTTTGAATTTCAAGTACATTCAGTTCATTACTTTGTTTCATGTAGACCCTGTACCTTTGAGAGGACACAAATGATTGGAACTATCATATGTTTATGAGCTTTTTAGGCCGTAAGCCTGCTGATGAATAAAGATTGTTATCAGTTTGATTAACCCTGCTTGTGACATGTTGTGCATAGGTTGGAACATGAGTTCTGAAGCACTAAGAAGCAGACAGAGACATCATGCATGCAGGTAGGGTCATCACAGTGTTATTCTACAAAGTTGACAACATGTGAAGAAAGCCTGTAAAGGATAAACAATGTCAAATGTCAGGGAACTTCATAATCTCAGAGATTAACATATAGGAACTGGTGAATTGATGATGAACATTGAACATTACATAATGTCATGTAAGATGATTAGAGCTACATGCATTCAATACAGGGATTAGACTAGCAAGAAATAGGTTTGAGTAGATTGGCCAATATGCTAGAGTGGATTGCATAGTTTACGTTTATTTTGTGTTATAAAACACAAAGCCCAGATTTCAAGGTCATGATAATGCTTGATATAAATGTGCAGTCAAAAGTTATGTTTTGTTGATGAATAGATGGATGGATGGATAGAATCTAACTGTTCTGGATTAACAATATGAACCAAAGTGATGGGCTGTGAGTACCCAACTGGGTTCAAGCAACTATACTGATGAGATGCAGCTACCAAGGATGGGTTGAAAATGCTGCAGTAAATGGAATTCAGAAATCATTCAAATTATGTTGTTGACTAATCTGCTTCCTCACATACTGTGAGTGGGAAAATCCTCCATAGACTGGGTTGTTTCTGTGTTGTAGGCACTTACAGAGCTACCCCGAAACTACCCAGTACAGTGGAAATGACCCAACAATTCAGTAGTTTTACTGTGTAGTTTTTATTTACATTTTAAAAGACATGGTTTCTATTACATAACATTTTAGACATTTATTACATATATTATTGTTCATGTTTATAGCAATGGTTTACATGGGAAAACCTGCTGCTTGTCTAATCCGGAAACCAACCATTTTGTCCTTAGTTTCACTCTGCCTCTGAAGAATGTGCACATGACAGTACAGAGATGGGGGCTCAGTACAATGGGATTAATTGGCGTGACAATACCATTCTTTTTATTTTTCTGCTTTGTATAACAATTATTTAGATTAGCAGATAAACAGGACTGGAATTGGTTCAGAAGGACAACAGCTTTGACTAAAATTCAGAGTGAACTGTTTACCCGGCAATCAGACTGCTTTGTCAGTCTTACCTGAGGGAAGGGCAAGAGATTAGAGAACAGCTTCATGACTTATAACTGATTCATCAGCCCTGAAGCCCTAGCAGTTTTAAAACATCTCTATGCATAGATATGTCCCAGTATTAGTGTGACTCTTTATGTACCTAGGATATTAGAAGAGAAACTGATGTACATGATAGTACAGAACTGTTGTAGTTAGACTGTAAGGCTTTTCATTGTGTTGACAGATTGTAGATTTTTTGGTTTGAATTTGACCATATTTATCTACTTCCAATGAAAAATACAGAATCTCAAATGACACAATGCTTATGTTATCACTAATGATATCTACACTTAATACAGCAACTAGAATAAAGTGATGGAATGAACAGTGGGCTAAATAGGCGCATAACATGGCACAGGGCTTGATTTTGTCATCAAAAGTTTTACCATAGAGATTTTTTTTAATTTTACATCATCATTATCCATCTTTGTGTTTCATGCATAACCTTTGGTCCTGAAAAAAAAGGTTTTTAATCTGTCAGGGTGGAGCGGGGGCAATTTTCACACTGGCAGAGAAAATAGTCTTATAAATCGGATCAAATTCTGACGCCATTCTGTTGCATTTCCCAAGTCCAGTAACAAAACACTTAGTGATGTGGAGATCAACATGTTTAACTGAGCTCTGTCTCATGGTTGGCCTTCTCCAGATCACACAATTGAATCTCACTCAACATTTGCTTCTGAAAGCCTTGGGGATTGACTTGAGAAGCCAACGGGTCCACAGAAGAGGAAACGGTCTGAAAACAATAGCCTAAAAACCACCAAAAATCTGAGAAAGTTTGGAGATTCGGAGAATTCATGCTTGAAGGAGCTTTTGTGAAACATTCTACATGGTCTAAAACGTTTATTGGAATTATGTGGATATGCTGTACTGAAGTAAGAAGTGCCGAATTGGGAACTGGGAAAATATCCCACTTATGAAGACACCTGAAATCCAGTTGACTTTTCCATAACTTCTGCTCATCAGTGTGTCTCCATCTACTCAAATTACTCAGTTGGATCTGAGCAGCTCTTCAGTACCTGGTTTTGTTTAATTTGTCCCAAGGCACTGACTGAAAAATGGCAGGGTTTTTGGAAGGTCCACGACTACGTTCAGACAGCAACTCCAGCACAGCCTCCAGTAAAACATTGCTTCGCCAGAGGCTCTCACAGCTCCTCACATGTGTGGAGGATCTTAGCTCTGATGATGAGGCTGCTGATGAGGTGTCCCGCACCCTGGATGAAGCCTTTCAGCTCTGTGGAAGATACAGTCGGGAGTTCTTCAGGTGTTTTCTCAGTCTAGTTCTCTCTTAGCATCTTTTATCCATCGTATCTGTTTTCTGATGCTTCCCTTTTGGCCAGCTATTCCTTTATTTATCCCTCTGCTGGTCTTCTGGTATATTGTCCACTATCATTCTGTAGACAACACTTTCTGCTCTTGTCAGATGCTATATGTTTTTGACTCTCAAAGTGGATGGTGATTATAGACAGAGGTGGTATTGATCTAATGTGTTTGACTCTTTTGAGAGATGCCATAGAAGAACCTGTGTTGGGCCTGTGATGGCTCTTCAAAGACTTTTTCTGTAAATGTGAGAACATCTCCCTTTTTCAGATTGCATATAGTGACGTGGAATGTTGCCACAGCAGAGCCGCCAGATGAAGTGACGTCACTGTTGCAGATCGACTCAGACTCCCCTACCGACCTTTACGTGATTGGGTGAGAGTCACATGACCTTGAAATTTGAGTTTTTGCTCATACTGATAGTTTATAAGAAATGTTAGAAAGTTCTTGGTTCCATGAAAGAAAGGTTTTATTAGTTGTTGTAAAGAAATGACAATGTTCATTGGAACACTTTGGACGTCTGTGTAATTGCAGTCTACAGGAGGTGAGAGCCACTCCAGTGAAGTATCTCTCTGATCTGATAGCTGAAGACTCATGGAGCCACCTCTTCATGAACACTCTGGGAACAAATGGCTTTGTTAAGGTAGAGAGCAATAGACTGAGGTGCTGCATGTATGTCCTAAATGAAATGGTGATAATTAAAACTATGAAAAGGCAGGGCAAACACCTGCATTCATGAATGTTTCTTTGTGAGCTGAAATCCTTATTCAGATTGAATAAGAAGTAGGGCTGTCAAAGTTAATGTGTGAATGTCATTATTTCTTTTATTTATTTATATGTTTTGAAGCATTTGTCCATATGAGTCAATTGTTGATCCAGAGTGATTAAGCCCAGGTACATGTTCACTGAATTTTGCCTTAATTGAAAAAAAGTAGAATGAAGCAACCGGTCTTTTAAATGAGATATTTGTTTACAAGTTGTTTGTTTAGAGCCACTGCCAGAGTGAATCTGTAGTGGTGGAGCTCAAAAATGAAGCAAGTGTTTCTCTAATGGGAGACTGTTTGTCACTACAGGTCCCACTCATAGACAAATGGACAAATATTGATGCTAACATGTTGACTTTCACAGTCCTATTAGGCATGTATTTTATGTATTTCTATGTATAACATATATAAAAATGGTCCAATGTTGTTACAATGTCCTGCTTGAGAGATTATCAACGTCAGTGTTTCAAAAGTTATGTAAAAAATTACTTTTTCAATTTTTTTTTTTTCATACAGTTTTCCATTTATCCTAGATTAGGATGATCCATCAAGAGATGACATTGATAACATTGATAAAAAAAATGCTAGAATTTAATAGTGATCCAAATAGTCCAGTCAGTTCTATTAAAATTCTTCACCAAAATATATCTCAATGCACTCAAATCATATCCGGATTTTAATTAAGGTCTTAAAGACCAGTCAACATGGTTTATGACACAGTATTACTTACTTTGAGTTCTAAAAATGAACAAAAACTCATTGTGTCGTTTCGTAAAAGTGCAGATTTAGATTGTTTACGTTTATATATTTATGCAATTTGGTACTTGCATAACTGTTGATCTGTTAGTGTTTGTTAGCAATTAATGGTTTTAAACTAAAGAAGCTAAGAAGACTTGGGTAAGACTATGGTGGGTGGGTGGGTGTGGGGGAGGGAATTAAACAACTGCCAAAAATAAATAATTAAAAAGGTTTAAATAATGGCATAATGGGCAGAAATCCAATCAGCTACTTATTACTACACATTTCAGGGAAGTTATATACTGGTATTTGTTTATAAACTATAATTGTGTACAAAACTTTAAGATACAAAGAGTGATCAGTGTTCTAGAAGCACTAACAACATTCAGGATAATGGACTGTAACGTCATGTATCAGAATAACAACACTATAATATCATAATAATGATACTACTATGTTGTTCTCTGTCATTTAGTTATGTAACTGACATCGGAGTAGGGACACAATAGATGGTTTCAGGCGTTCCCTCATTAAGACCTACTGTAAGCTAGACTGGTGAAGAACACTGACCTCTTTGTGTTCCACCAGCAGATTCACGTGATGCAATCAGGACTTTGATTGGTCGACCTTTGCTAAGTAGAGTAATTAGCTGTGAGTTTAAACTCTGTGTTCTCACCCCTCTTGCACATGTGTGAATTCTCAGGGCAGGTCACTTCCCTCTATCTTTTCTTCATGTGGCTTACTGTTGTAAACTGTTAGAATGAAAAATGCCACAAAATGCCAAAGACTATTCTCATGAGTGTGGAACAGCTAATTGAACTACAATTATTGTACCTAAAATGTCTACAAAACTGCCTATTTGTGATTATATATGGTATATTGATTGCATGTGAGTGCTTGAATTTATTGCCCTAGGTAACCTCAGTGAGGATGCAGGGTCTCCTCCTGATTGTCTTTGCTAGGCAGGCCCACCTTCCTTTTATTCGGGACATCCAGAGCACTTACACTCGCACTGGCATTTTTGGATATTGGGTAAAATATAATCTTTTCTGATTTTATATTTTTAAGCTTAACAATTATATATATATGTAAGTTAGGGATATCTGGCTTTCGGGTGAAATTTCAGGATGAACCTAAAATTCATTCTAACTTTTACTTAATGTTTACTTAAGTTCTCTAAACTTTTGAATGTACATGTCCAACTGTTCAGTGTTTCATTACTTTTTGCACAACTTGCTGTTCTCTAACTAGGAGCTTAAATGTGCCTGGAGTTGTGTGGCATCATCATCCAGTTCCGCAGGGCACTGTTCCCAATGAAGCGGTCATCAGTGTGGGATGTGGCAAAAGGATGTCCACTTCTATGTCTTTCTGTGACTCTTCCAGTCTCTCTGTATCTCTGTTACAACCTGGTGATGACACTCTGTGACACTGTAAGCGCAGTGGTCACTTCTGTCTGAGAACGTCATGTTTGAAGCCTCACAATGGTGAAGTACTGCTCTTCAGGTGTTAGCTGTTGTCTTGGTGTCAAGATGTTAAAATGAACAGCATGATGAGGAGGACTGTTTATAATACCAATTCTAACTGAAGCAGGACATTTATTGGTTGATTCATGATTCAAGGGACATGAGAGGCACCCAAGTGTCACGTCAGACCATTCGAAGCCATTTACATCGGCGTGGTCTGTGTGCAAGATGACCTGCAAGGGTATCTGACCACATCACCAGGCACAGACATCATCATCTTGCATGGGTCAGGGAGCATTTATGCTGGACGAGGGACCAGTGGGCCTCAGTGCTGTTAACTGATGAACGTTGATTCACGCTGAGAAGAAATGATGGTCTTCAAAAATGTTTGAGATGTGAAGCAGAGCGCTATGCATCAGTCACTGTCGTCACCAGACGAGCCTTTGATGGTGGTGGTGTTAGTGTGTCTAGTCAATACAGAACTGCTCTACACTTTGTGAATGGTACAGTGACAAGCCCATAGTACTGGAATAGCATCATTAATCCAGTCATTGTGTTTCCACATGAACAACACAGGCCTAATTTCATCTTCATGGAGGACAATGCTCCAGCTCATCACGGTCGCGTCATTAGAGAAGAGCTGCTGAAGATTGGGGTTTTTGTAAATGGTAAATGGAGTGATCTGCACTTTCTCCAAACCTGATACCATAAAAAACCTATGGGATCAGCTGAGTCACTCTGTAGAGGCTTGTAACTCTGTACCCAAGAACCTCAATGACCTTGAGGGTCACTGTTCAAGAAGTGTGGGATGCCATCGCTCAGCAGACAATGTCAACGAGACATTGTTGTCAAGCTGTAATTGATTCTCAAGGGCACGGGACATGCTTTTTGAGAGATTGACATTTTTTGTTGGGGTTTACCCACCACTGTTGGTGCTTTTGTTTCAATAAATTGTTTCAGATGAGGAAATCACCACCGCATGCTTCTACTTAAATGCCTTAATTTCATCATATAATATCATTGTAGCGTGAACTTTTTAAATTTTTCATAAATTTCACCCGAAAGCCAAATATCCCAATTTTATTGTGAGTAGTATATATACATACATTGTATTTTAACTCTACAGGGGAATAAAGGTGGAGTGTCTGTGCGTTTCTCCTTCTATGGCCACATGCTTTGCTTCCTGAACTGCCACCTAGCAGCACATATGAACTACGCAGAGCAGCGTGTGGATGAATTTGAGTACATCCTGGACACGCAAGACTTTGACTTCTACAACACACCACATGTGCTGGACCACAAGTTAGTAGTGTCTCTGATTCAAACACACATACTTAAAGCCACACACTAAAGCAGCAATTGTGCATCCCTCATTCATTTTCAATGAATGGCAGTCAAAAAATGCAAAGAGCAAGGCGTTATAGGCTTTTGACCAAAGACAAAAAGGACAATCCAGGGTGTTATCAGAAACAAATCCAAAAGTAGGTGTCTGTCAACATGTGGAGTTGTGTACGGTCATGTACACTTCTCTGATGGCAACATTAATGCAGAAAAGTACATTGAGATACTGCTATAAAGGTAACATCTTTTCCAGTGATGTTCATGTATTTTTCAACAAGACAATGCAAAACCACATGCTGCCCACATTACAAAGTCATGGCTGCAAAAGAAGAGGGTACAAGTACTGTATTGAACTGCCTGCAGTCCTGACTTGTTCCCAAGAGAGAGTGGCAGGTAGTGTAGTAAGCGAGCTTGACCCTTAAAAACCATCACACCTGCCTCAGAGTTGAAAAATGTTCAGTGTTTGTGGTGGTGACGACAGCATTGGATTGCTGTCAGCAAAATAAATGTTTGTGTTGCTTTCTGACTTTTTGAGTTGCATAGTTTGCTAAAATTACATTTTTCTTGTTGTTTATCGTGACTCCTATGTTTGTGTTTTAAATGATGGACTAATGATAATAGTGCTAGACCTGCAGTCACTATTTCTTACCACACAAGAATTGTGAGCAGATGCTGTATGAAAGCAAAGTTAATCAGTGCAGTGCAGTTCTGACATATCTTACAGCAAGTGGAAAAAGAGCAGCAAGTTATTTGTTACTTTGAAATTTGTTACTTTTTAGCCCTTTCTATTTTTAAAAACACTGGAAAAAGTTAAGTGCATAATATTTAATGACCCACAACATTTACACTGACTACCGTTGATGTTTAATTTTTCTCTAATTTGTTAAAGTCAGTGAACAGAGTACCTGACAAAACCAAACATAATTTAACCAACTGTGTCCAAAATTTTTCTTGTTGAACGAAATGCTTAAGTAAGTGTCAGCCTACATAATCTTGGTCTACTGCATCTGTTACAAATTATTCTCCTGGCAAAAATAATGATGAATATACTTACATAGCTTTGTCTTTCAAAGATATATTGATAGAAACTGCCCAAAATGTATTCTATGTGAGTTTTAAGTGCATATATGCATACATAGCTACTCAAGACATATGCATATATGTATATACTCATAATGCTCATTATTTATATGTAGTTATTTACACAATATTGGTTAAACATGTATAGAGGTGTAGGGCCTCCTTTTGCGGCCAATTCAGCGTCAGTTCGTCTTGGGAATGACATATACAAGTCCTGCACAGTGGTCAGAGGGATTTTAAGCCATTCTTCTTGCAGGATAGTGGACAGGTCACTACGTGATGCTGGTGGAGGAAACCGTTTCCTGACTCGCTCCTCCAAAACACCCCAAAGTGGCTCAATAATATTTAGACACAAAGACTTGCTGTCTTGGTCACAGATGCGCCAGCAAGACGTGCACCAACAATTTGTCCTCTTTTGAACTTATGTCACCCATAATGTTGTGTGCATTGCAATATACTATATAACTGTGCTCTTACCTGCTAACTGAACCTTCACACTCTGCTCTTACTGGTGCAATGTGACATTAATGAAGATTGGCCACCAGACTGGTCCAATTTAGCCATAAAACCTCCCTCACTGAAATGACAGCTGTTTCAGTTTCATTGTCCAACCCCTGTATATGGATGGGTATTCCTCTAATGGTGTTCATAATATATACATATTTTCACTTACTACACTTATACACAATGATGCTGGTGTGTACTGTAAGGGTGGTGTTCTGGTTTGGTGATCTGAACTTTCGCATTGCGGACCATGGCCTGCACTTCCTACGCTCCTCCATCAACAGCGGCCGCTACAACCTGCTGTGGAGCAAAGATCAAGTGAGTCAGAAACACATCCACAGACTCACAAGATATAAAACTATTGAATTGCGTAGAAAACTCTGCTGTACTTGTTATATGAGCAATACTGATTTCCGGACAGTCAGTGTAGCACATTTCCATGCTCATATTTGGATAAGAGTTTGGACAAATCAAATTAAAAGTATGCTTTTATCATCATTTACACAATTATAAAAGTGCTTTTTTACATTTATTTGGACTAATTTCATTGCAGACAGTATTTTATGTTCTGTCAGATAAGCTTCATTTCATTTTTAAATATTCATCTATTCTCACATTTCATGCCTTCAACACATTAAAATAGTGGCTGAGGTTTATTAGGGCTAGAAATGAGGTAAGAAAGAGCTAAATAATTAAAAATGGGATGCTGTTTCACTGATTCTGATCATACATACTGTAGTCCCTAGACCTTTAGGCCCCAGAGTGTGTAAATAATGTGTTTAAACTCTCTCTATGATGTGCATCTGTGTTAACTTCTCAGCGCTGTGTAAATGTTGTCCATGTTGTATATGTGTGAGCATGTGTCTCTGTGTGGCCTGCTATGCTTTGTGTACTCATGTGTTTATTTTTGTCCATTAGGGGGGGTGTATTCCCCCATGCTGTATGTGTAAATGTTGTCTCTGCTTCTCTGATCTGTGTGTGTGTGTGTGTTAGCTGACAATGATGAAGAAGAAGGAGCCACTGCTGCAGGAGTTTGAGGAAGGGCCTTTACAGTTCAAACCAACTTACAAATTTGACCGCTTCTCTGAGATGTATGACACAAGGTAATCCCTCTCTCACACTCTCAGAGCACACACACACACACACACAGTCTGTGTGAGCTCTACAGTAAATCTGACAAACATTAAACAGCTTCTGTGTCAGATTGATCATCACTTTGCTTCCTCTTTGAAAGATCAGAACTCTGACCACAAACAGAAATTGTGAAAAGATAAAACTATACAAATAAACATGAAACTAAACTGAAGCTGATGACTCATTAGTGATCGTCTTCTGATTATGAAATCAACAAAACAATTTTTTAAACCTTTTTTTCTTTCATTTTTGCTAAACAGGCAAAACCCTACAGGCAGAAATGACAATCTTTATTAAGTGTTTTTTTTTTTGTATAAACGTGTATAAATGTCTTTCAAAACTCATCAGAAATATTTTTTAGCTTTTTTTACATTAATTCAATCATTTCAGAAATGACTTCTATGTAAACTGATTCCACAAACCTAAACGCTAGTGCACCAAATGCCATTATGGCAGGGACACAGATGTGTCCAGATATTTGTATTCACACCAGCAAAATAATTTAAACCACATAAGCTTTACCCACTACGCATGTAAACAGGCTTTCTCTGTAATCTTCTGAATAGTTTTCTTCATTAGGGAGAAAAAAAAACAGAAAAAATCATGCAGAATTTAGAGCTCTGTGAAAAGACATCTGTGTTTGTTACAGAAAATAAGCAGAGAGAGCTGTGTCATCTCTCTTCTTTTCTTCTCACAGCCCGCAGAAGACATGGTTTGGTTTTACGTAAGATTTGATAAATGTCACTTTTTTCACACGGTTCCCTTGTAAACCTCCTCACTCACCTCTAGAGACTGTTGAGCTAGAATCTTCATAACCCACCATGACTTTTCTCACCTTTCCTGCACATCAAACTCACACTGCATGTCTGCTTCATTACTATTCACAAGTTGCATCCACATAAAGAATTGCTATTAGCAATCTTAATTATACGTTTCTGAAAATGTTAACTATCAGATGTTTAGACTACATTTAAGATGGTAATTTTCAGTCTGAAAATCAGTAAAAAATAATATTTGGTCAAGAGAGTTGAGATTTTGCATAATACTGTAGTCATTTGCATATAAGAGTTAGCAATAAAACGTAGCAAACAAATACATGAAAAGACTGAATTTGACAGTGAATTTGCTCAACTTTGGTTGGGGATGGATTACTGACCAGGCCAGTGTGTGTGATATAACATATATAACACACAAAAAATAGGGATATTTGGCTTTTGTGTGAAATTTATGAAAAACGTAAAAAGTTAACACTACAGAGATATAATATCATGAAAGAAGGGCATTTAAGTAGAAGCATGCAGTGGTATTTCCTCATTTCAAACAATTTAATGAAACAAAAGCCAACAACAGTGGTGGGTAAACCCCAACAAAAACACAAGTTGACTTACTGTCTGCTGAGGCATAGCATCCCACTCTTTTTGACGGGCGGCCCTCAGGTCATTAAGGAGTACAGAGTTAAGAGCTTCTTCACAGCTGATCTCATAGGTTTTCTGTGGAATTCAGGTGTGGAGAAAGTGCAGTCTCCAGCAGTCATTTCCTAATGCTGCAACCTTGATGAGATGGAGTATCATCATCCATGAAGTTCATGTAGAATGTACAATGACTGGATTAGTGATGTTATTCAAGTAATATGGGCTAGTCACTGTACCATTCACAGAGTGTAGAGCAGTTCTGTATTAACGTTTTTCTTCACTTCTCCAACATTGTTGGCAGCCAACATTTCTGCTTAGCATGAAGCGACTTTCATCAGTGAACAGCACTGAGGCCAACCTCGTCCAGCATACATGTTTTCTGGCCCATTCAAGACACTATGTCTGTGCCTGGTGGTGTGGTCAGGTTCCCTTGCAGTTCGACTAGCACGCAGACCACACTGATGTAAATGATTTTGAATGGTCTGATGTGACACTTGTGTGCCTCTCACTGCCCTTAAATGTGCCTGGAGTGTCTGGCATCATCATCCAGTTCCGCAGGGCACTGTTCACAATGAAGTGGTCATCAGTGTGGGATGTGGCTAAAGGATGTCCACTTCTATGCCTTTCTGTGACTCTTCCAGTCTCTCTGTATCTCTGTTATAACCTGCTGATGACATTTTGTGACACTCTAAGCTCAGTGGTCACTTCTGTCTGAGAACATCCTGTTTGAAGCCTGACAATGGTGAGATACTGCTGATCAATTGTTAGGTGTCATCAAAATATGAACAGCATGAAGAGGAGACTGTTTAAACATCAATTCTGATTGAACCAGGACATGTATTGGTCGATTCATGGATCAAACACCTGTTGTGAATTTTAGAGAACAGCAAGTTGTACAAAAGTACTGAAACATTGAACAGTTGGACATTCAAAAGTTTAGAGAAGGTCACATTCACTTAATGTGTAAAGGTTAAAGCGCATTTGAGGTTCATCCTTATATTTCACCCGAAAGCCAAATATCCCTCACTTTTTGTGGGTAGTGTATATATATATATATATA
>BRDA01009459.1:4412-15583 GCA_036984385.1 Crenuchus spilurus | reverse complement strand
AATGTTGTGACAAAAACAAGAATGACATACAAATTCGTCCCTGTCAGCACTCCGACAGTAGGAAACCCTTGGTAGTGATTCACCTTATACGTTACTGTCTCGTATAAAGAGTTTCCGATCTTAGACGCCACCAAACTAAACAGATATGTTTTCAGCCTAGTCTTAAAGGTTGAGACTGTGACTGAGTCCCGAACATTGTCTGGGAGGTTATTCCAAAGATGAGGGGTTTATCTTTAAAAGATATTATACCCCTTTCACACAAGAAAATACAGTTTACTGGGCATCTTATAGAAATATATATTACATGCTTTGTGTAAAATACCAAAAGCTTTAAGCATAACAGCCCCTTTCTCAGCCTTTCTAAACTGTCTGATCAGAACAGTTGGCTTGAGTGTCTATGCTTCCAACATGTTCCACCGCAGATTCTAGCCTTTGAGAAATATGCTCTGTCATTGCATATTCCACTTAGTGATGGTTCCCAAAGGATGACAGCCTCACGACTGTCCCTGCTTAAACATACAGTAAGAACAAAAACAGTGTTGTAAAACCATGTCACACCAGCACACGTTCCACAAAAAAACAAACCAGCCAGATACACACTTATTTTTTTAGTATATATCTTGTGAATCTGTGTAAGTCTGATTTAAGTGGAAAATTGTATTAAATATTTATAGTGAATCAGTCAAGACATTTTAGAGCCAAAAGTTTGGTTCTTTAGTTTAGAACAGGAGCTGCAAAACTAATGCTGCAAAAAAAAAAAAAAAAGCACTCAAAAATCACCCAAAATCACATCCAAGCAGTTTATGTAAAAATACATCATCAAAACATCTCTTAGGACACAGTATGATATAAGTTACGTAAGGGTGTTCTCTCAAACAAAATACTGTTTATCACACTTGTACAATGCTTTGACAAGGTTTTTTTTTTTAAATAAATTAATCAAATTTGTTATTACTGTCCAACTCTAGTTGCTGATCAATGTTAATTCATTCATTTGCTTTCTGTGTGTAGTGGATGGTTCCGCACAGAAGCCCCCCCAAAAAAGTTAAATCATATTTACTAGTTAACAATGTCATACAACCATATCATGAGCACTCAAACCCAGCATGATTGTGAGATGAACTGAATGCTGTGTCCGCCATCTTGGACAATCGCCAATAGCAGGAACTGCTGATCTGCAGACTAAACACATTAATTCTTGGTTTAAAACACGTGTATGAATCTACTGTCATGTTCCATTTTTTTTAAATGAAAAACAATTCTCATCCCTAAACAAGTAATTGTGCCACCCCCCATGAAACATCAAATTAAATCTTGACCACAGAATCAAAATTCCTACTGAAGCTGAAAATGTCTACTGTTACTTTGTTGTGGAGCTGTGGAGATGCTTGCTCTACCAAGAGTGAAAGCAGGTCTGGAGATAAGGTGCAATTTATCCTCCATTCTTTCACACATACATACCAACACTTGGGGAGATGTTGTATGTTACACCAACAGTGAGAGTTTTCATGCATAATTACAGCCATAAATCAGCCTGAGGCACCTGCTCCACTGCACTCCACATGCAGATACCTCACCTCCACACCCCAGCAAAGCAGCAGGAACACTTACAGCTATGCTACTTTCCTTTTTTCTCTGGGGCTCTGAAGCTGCTAGCCTACAGTGCAAACACACACACAACACACACATACACACACACATAGATAGACATAAACACAGTTGTAGTAACAATAGGTTCTTCATTAATAATTGCATTATTATTAATTAATGTTTTAAGCTACTGCATTGTAGAAAGTAAAGTTATATTTTATGGATAAAAAATCTCTACACATATTAATGACATCTTTCAAATCAGGCGTGAAACTGAACACTGTGTGTGACGCTGCATGAAATTTTGGTAATATTTTAGGCAGGTATTCTTTTTTTAAATTTTACCCCTGATTTTCTCTCCAATGTATTTTTAGTGGCCAATTACCCCACCCCTTGTATTAACTCTCCCTATCACTCTCTTGGGAGGGGGCAAATGAGCACAGGTCTCCTCCGATACCAGTGACGTCAAGCCACTTTTTTTTCCTGAAATGCTGGCGATACATCACCGCCGGGCAGTTGAGTGCACTTGGAGGAAAGCGCAGATCCCCAGTTCTGATGGATTGCCCGGCAGATGCCAGAGTCAGTCAACATTGTTTATAGTCCTAGGGAGAGTGTGCCATCTTACCCACCTGAAGAGAGAACACGGCCAATTCTGCTCTCTCGAGGCTCCGGCTGTCGATGTAGACTGGTATTCTTAATGCTACATAAGCAGTTTATTCCAGCAGGTATCAAATGTTAACTGCTTTTGTACATTTTAATGAACGATGATTCCTAAACCTTTATACATTTTTACACACATTTATGTCAGTAGCCTATGTAGGTCTGTGTCAAATGACACGACAAGCTAATGTACATCATGTAGCCTTATGAATACTCTCCTAAAGTAACTTTACCAACATTTTCAGTCAGATCCAGCTCAGTTTTCTGTGATCTATATGAATACATTAAATATCAGGATGACCTAATCAGAGAGGCCTGTTGTCATTGTCGTTCTCCAAACAAATGTGCATAAAGCTGATGGCAGAGCAGCTTACCTATAATAATATACTAGTGCATCTCCAAAAATTTGAATATTGTGAAAAATCTGATGTGTTCACTATGTAGTTCAAAAATGTCACATATGTTTTTTGTTTGAATGTTTGAACATTAATTTACTTTTTTTGTACATTAAAACATTTAAATTAAATATTTTTTTAATGCGGTATTGTACTATCTTTGCACTAAATGTACAAACATTGGACCCTATTTATCAAGATTCTCAGAAAAGCAATTACATTAGCATTACATTCAACAGTGTTACATAAACTGATGAGACCCAATTTTTTTTTATTCTGAGATGATAAATATTAATATAAAGATTTAACATATCTTTAAATAAGAACAATACATTTATTTCTCCTTTCCTTCTTCTGTATTTTTCCAGCATTCACAAAAACATCAGGTGATGTGGTTACATTATGTTAAAATCACATCAATTTTTTCCACTCAAAAAGACACACTAGATATGTGAAAAGTCCTAAATCCTTTAAGCTCACTTTAATATTACAGTATATATGGATATGAAGAAAAAAACACAAACATATGTTTTAGATCCTCATTTATTACTGAAAGTACTAATATGCCAGATTACACAAATCTAAATAGCTTCAAGTTCATTATAAAAAAGTACAAAAGATCTGTAAGTAGATAAAGTCAAAATTTTAAAAAAGGATCTGATATTTCATTTTCTTTAAAAGACATTTGGGATATAAATGCCTTTCATTGATTCCCACACATTGCCTTTACACCTTTTCAAACTGTGCAGTAATATAAGGGCATATCTGACAGCAGAGCTGATAAACACCACTATTAGTGTCCAAGTGCTTGAGCTGAGTGCTCGGGCAAAAGTAAATTGTCGCAATAGATAATGTCTGAGCAGTGCAATTACATTAATTAGAGACAAAAAATAATAATTGGTCATTAGAACGATTAAATGGGAGCGTTTCCCTTGTTCTGTCACCATTACTGTTTGGCACATTCTCGTATAGGAATTTTCCATTCCAAGGGAACACATTCATTTTTCACAAGAACGTGCACTTAAAGAATCCTGACTGGACCATGATGTCACCTAATAGTGAGGAAAAGTTGTTAATGGGCCACTGAATCATGCTTATGGACTCAGGGTATGTAAAGAACACTGCAGTGAGGTGAAGATCAGTATGTGTGTGTGTGTGTGTGTGTGTGTGTGTGTGTGTTGGGGAAGTAAGAGAAGGTCATTTGAAAGAGGATGGTGTTCAAGTTGAATTTATCATTGTGATATCCCAACTCAAGATATAAAGCTTTGTAGTACAGATATTATAGAGCAACTGATTTACTCGATATCTTACTTAATAATAGAATAAAGAATAAAGAATATTCCAGCATATATTTATGTTCCCTAACTAATGGTGCTGAAGATGTACCCTTCAAGCTTCCACCCTAGTGACAGGATAATTATATCAGTTATATGCCCCAATAATGGTCCCGTGTATTTTATTACAGAGAGTCATCTGCCCACTGACTTCTATGATAAATAGGTTTCAAAAGATGTTTGTAAGAACTACACATAGATCACAGCACTGGCAAATGTGTTACCGCAAATTCTTTCCTTTGGAAAAGCATCATCATCACTGAAGGAACAAATTACACAGAGTTATGCTGGATATGCTGCTCATATATTTTTTTTTATTATTGAAAGTGTTCTACAAACATGTGTTTTGTATAAATATATCAATGGCTTGAATAGGATTTCTGATCTTTTAGTAAGTACATGGTGAAGTCAATGCCTGTAGTAAATGATCATATGCAGCAGATGCAGGAGATATAGACTAAGCTGAAAAATGCTTTAATATTCCTTAAAAAATATCTTTTAAAAAGAATCATCAGCAAATAAAATGCCAGTTTCCAAATATTGCATTTTCCAAGACCTGCAATGCAGCCAAAAGCTTAAAATCACCTGCTAAAGCTGGAACACATTCTACCAAAACACATGCTGTTTATTATCAGAAGTGAATTTTTTAATGGTGGAATAAAATCTCAAAATGTTCCTCAGTGAGTGTGTGTAGCGCAGATGGGAGGAAGTGTGGGTGGGCGAGTGAGGTCAAAGTTCTGTGTTTTCTGTGAAACCCAAACATGGAGAGCTTTTTGTCAATTCACACAGTAAGAATGAGGATTCATTAAAGTACACTTAAGTAGATTCTGTTGTGGAAAGTGACGTAACTGGGGCATGTTGTTCCTGTCAAATTTGCAGGTGGAGCTGTGAATGCACATTCCAACAGAAAGTACATAAAGAAGATTTCACAGCTCTTAATGTGTCTTATTTTACTGTTTGTACCCAGAGTAGATGGGTAGATGAGTAGACTGTTTTGTTATGGCTGTTTAGAGAAGTTGCACTAATATATTCACAAATCCCTGGTTGCAGACTGCAGTGACTTCAGCTGAACTGCTATTCAAATGCTGCATTCAGTCATAATCATGGTCTTCATCAGCTAGAACAAGAGCAGTTCTGCATGGAATGTAAATCTGAGAGAGAGAAAGAGAGAGAAAAAGAGATAATTGTATGAATAGTATAATTTGTACAATATATGGACAAATTGTTGTATTAAAATTGAAAATGTATTAAAATGATTTTTTTGTGCTCTACAGAATTATTTTCCAAAATATCTGAAGAATCATATAAACCAGGTAAGAAAACATGAAGCATGCAGAATATTTCTATAGATACCCCCTGTCTGTACTAAAAAACCTCAAAGAAGACCAGGTTCCCATCCTATCCCATAAAGTTTTATTCAAGCCGACCATTTTACAAAGCCAAACAAAATCATACAAAAAAGAGTAATGAATATTACAAGACCCATATTATTCTTGTACTTTAAATTTCCTTTTCTTTTTTACATGTATTTTAGGCAAACAGAATATATATATATATATATATATATATATATATATATAATTATATATATATATATATATAGTGATTAAATATTTCATTTGATTTATGCAGCAAAACTGGTGGTTCTTAGATCATATTAGTTTGCACATTTGTAGTGACAGAATGAAAATACAAACCACAACACTATAAGCTTATATGCTAACAATATTAGCATTAGATACCTAGATAGTTAATTAGTATTAGATACCTATATTAGATAAAATGTGAAAGTTTGCTAGGATTATATTTTTACCATAATATAAATGTGCTAAAAAGCTAAGCCAAAAACAATTGGTTATATCTCTGCCTGCTCTAAAAATAAATATTTTGGATAACTTACATTAATGAATTAATTTTGTGAATTTTGAAAGCTGTTAATATTTGTGTTCAGAAAAGTGGGTGAAGCACATTTATTTCAGTTTTCTCACTTAAAATATCATTGATATGTTTTTTTATTGATTACATTTATATTACATATAAAATGTGTGCACAACACTCCTATGGACATTCTAACAGTATGCTGTATTGAGGGCTATATTCTATGCTATTGTGCTGGGGCAGCAGTATCAACAAAACCTCTCTGATCAAACCGAACAGACTCATCAAGAAGGCTGGCTCTGCTGTAGGAGTCAAGATAGACTCCTTGGAGGTTGTGGCAGAACAGAGAACTCAACAATATCACATTCTCTATAGACAACACCAAAACAGAATCAGCACATTCATTGGCAGACTGATACAGCTGTGCTATGTGAAAGAGCATGTGAGGTTCTTCTTACCCACTGCAATAAGACTGTATAACAAGTCTCCTTACTGCAATAAGGACAATACTGTTCTCTTGCTGTCTGAACTTTACTGAATCACATATCACAATATAGACTACTGTACAATTCTACAGATACACACTGTGCAATATCATAATTTGCTACTGTTATCACACTCTTCACTATGCAAAATGTAAATACTGCTGACACTAGTTGTTAAATTACTATTTATTTTGAACTAATGTAATTTAATATAATACATGTGCTCATGTAAATGCATGTAAATGTCTTATATGTGGATGTAAATGTTAATAGATTTACTTTTATTTTATTTCATTCTAACTTACATGTATTTTAATTTCTGCTCAATATATGTAAGCATATGTGTAAATATATGTCTTGTTATTGGAACATAGCAATTTCCTTTGAGATCAATAACCTTTTGTCTGTCTATCTATCTCTCCATCTGTCTGTCCATCCATCAATCCATCACAAACACTGAAGTCATGGGGACCCAGAGCAACACAGCAATGAAGTCAATGTCAACAAAACACAATGGATAAATAATTGGGAGTGTCTTACATAATTACTGTAACGTGTATATACTGTATAATCAGTATGTAAAATGTTTCAGTCGATGGGGAAATCTTGCTGAATGAGACATTCAAAGCTGTAATTAAACCCTGATTTATGCTTTGTTCCACAAATCCAGTGTTCACTTTGTTGCCCACATTTGAATGCTGACCATTCTCAGATCCAAGGTTATACATGAAACTTTCCCACTGCCAGTGCTAATGAATACCTTGTCAAGAAACATTTTAATAAACAGAAAAGACTGTCAAAGCTGGCAAGTTACTATTAAGAGCACTGAGTGGAAACCCAGTTCTGCAAATGCTATAAGAAACACTTTATTCCGATATTTAATAAACATCTCCATGCTCTGCCCACCAATACATTCTTTTTTAGACATTCTCATTCAGTTGGACAACATTTACAGAATGTTGTTAACAATCCACTAATTGATGAATAATGATAGCATACACTTCAACTGTTTATTGTGTATGTGTGTAAGGTCAGACTGTTAAAACAAATTGAGTACAGGATTGTGTAACCTAGCATTGTTTTTTCCAACTTACTTAGTGTCAATTAAAGTTCTTAGGTACTTAAAAGGTTACTTTTACATCAAAGTTCTGCTTAGAAAAAGTATTTTAAATCAGAATTTCAACACTGTGTAGTAATTCTAAACAAAGTGTGCTTCAGTTTCGTGATTGATAGAGGTTTCTGCAAACACTATGAAAAGCTTGTCCAAACCTTGTCCCAGTGTACCTTGTACTTATATATAAAATATATATACCCTGGTCAAACATCATCTTTTGTTGATTTTATAAGTGAATGTAAGTGAAACAATGATGTCCAAATGTTTGTGTTTATCTAGAGTCACTATAATAGTTCAGCATGATGTCTGATTCACAAAAGTCCCATCTTTATTTAAAAGAGACAATCAGCTTGGTGGTAAAGGTGAAAAACCCACCCCCCCCCTCTTTCTGGAAAAGTCCATAACATTCATCCATCCAACAGCCATTGCCATGGCTTCTGGAATGAACTGGCAAATAAAAAAGTGAAAGTAAATCTCATCCCTTACCTCCACAGGTCGACCTTAACTCTAACCATCATCAATCCTATCCTCAGGATTATACTGAGTTTGTTATTCCCAGGGCTGAATTTGGTTCCCAGTCCAGGCTTACAACCCACCCACCATTGTTCTGCTGTTATGGACATGCATAAAACCAGGAGAAAAAGCATCTTGAACCATGTACATTGTTGTCAGATCTTACCATTGATTGCAAATATATATTTCAAGAATGTGTGTAGCTTTTATTTAAGTGTATCTTGCCATTCAAAAAGATAGAAGTCTGATGCATGACTGGATAGACTTTGACATGACTAATAAAAAATTGTGTACAAATTTGTATTTGTGGGTGGAGCTTGCAAAAGACGAGTAAATGGAAGTTTAGCCTAATAATTTGATTCATGTTCTGAAATGGCCATTAAAATGAGCAGATTTTAGGACCATTTGTTTGGATACTTTTTGAAAACCCCTGGGGAGTAACACACTGCCATCTTCATTAGTGAACTGGCTGTCAGTGAAATGCCATGGAAGGAGATTAACAGTAGAGAGCGTTACGCTAGTTTCAGTTTGCTGGAAACCAAGAGTTGATTGGACATGGTACAGCCTACATCAGGCTGGTCACAGTTTTCTTTGAAAGGAAAAATGGATGTATGAGTCCAAATGTCTCTTGAACAGGCCACCGAGTGTGTGGAGAAGAGGGGAGGGGATGGGGCACTTGTGTGCAGCAGGTAGAGGCTGATTTCCTCAGGGATCTGCTGGAAGACTTTATTAACCAGGCCTGAACCCAAAAGCATCAGCCCTACAGCCCTACACCACTGAACCATTTCACCCAGGCTTCAACACTTCAACACTGGCAAGAGACAATCACTGTTCCAGCTAAGGCTGCTTCACAGGGTTCCTATGGAAACATCTGACCATAGAGATGGATTAGAAAATGTGAATGTGTCTATGTGAGAGAGAGAGAGAGAGAGAGAGATGTGTCTTGTCTCAGATGTGTGGTTTTAGGACAATTTTTTTGTGCAGGTTCTTTAAGCTTTAATGTTTTTATTTTAGATTTGCACATTTAATGTCTTTAAAGAATCATTCAATGAAACCTCCTTTAGGTAAACAAATCTGGTTCTTTTATGGCATCAGTGTAAAGTACTGTTTTGGACAGCTTCATGTTTAAGAGTGCATACAAATGCAGAACTACATTTTTTACAGTATTTGAAAATACCAGTTGCTGTTTGTGTGAACAATTAGAACAACCAAAATCACGAGCAATGAATCTTGTTACATTAAGCTACGTAACAAATTGATAACATTTGAAAATACTACATCACACCTGCATAAGTGCTTCATTACAAGCAGTTATGGTTTATTCCAGACATCATCTATAATAAAGGTTTATGTCATGACCTTGAACGTCTCATGTAACTTTTTTAACCTTGTAGCACTGATGCAAAACTAAAATATCTAAGTTTGTTTGGACACCAAAGATGTCTTGGCCAACTATGGGGTATTAGTTTAGTATCAGTTACCTGGACCCTCCAAACAGCTAAATGAGTGCAGGTCTATTGGCAGCCACTAGATGTCACTGCAGTAGTTTAGGACACATGCCTCTCTGTACAGGGTGGAGCAGGGCTGTGTGTTGAGAATTGTACTTCACATAACCCAACTCTTTGATTCACTAGGCCTCTTTACTTCTTTGACTCTGCATTAAAGTTCTGAGGCTAATGGAGCTAAGTAAAGGAAGGCTTATACCCCAGCTGTACAAACTCTATGCCTGTTGGTATATTTCCAGCAAAACAACGTTCAGCACAAGTTCACATTATATATGACTGCTTCAGTGCTGTGGGAGGTAATGAACATTTTGCAGTAATATCTATAATACAGGAAAATAACTGCATTGTACAAGATGCTTTAACAGCTACAGCCAGGAGGAAGAACTAGTGTTATGCTCTCAGAGCTGCTAATCAAAGTCATAGGCTTTGTCATGCAATGTGTTCGTCTGCTGAGCTCACCCAGCAGCCAGCAAGTCAGCGGTTGTTCATTTTCTCTGCAATTACATCACACTGGTCTTTGAAGCCAGGCAAACAACATTTCCAGAAAGAAGTATGAAGTCATTGTGAACTTACTTGAAACCAAGTTACATAGACAACAACAAAATTCAGGCGTGAAGTTAACAGCTTCTGCTATTTTTAGACAACTTTCTTTGTCGGTTTTTATAAATGTAATATATCCTACAATATTGGAGACCACATAAACCACTCTATTTAACATTAGCAGAATGTGACACGTATTGCCCAACTGGAGCAGAGATTTCAGAGCAAACTAACAGGGGCTAAACAGACATTCTTTTTCTATTTTTTTATTCTAAGTTTTTGCCAATTTTTATCCCCTTCCCAATGTAGTAGTAGACAATTCGCCCATCCCATCCTTTAGGACTCTCCTTATCACTTTTGCAATGTCCCTGACAGGAGGGTGAAGACAAGCACAAGCCTCCTCCATTGCGTGTGATGCCAGCCACCGCCTCTTTTTGAACTACTGCTGATACAGCCTAACATGCTCAGAGGAAAGCGCAGGATTCCCAGCTCTAAATAGACCAATCAGTAGACGCCTGAGCCAGCAGACATTGAAATGTGAGAGTGATGAGGAGAATGAGAGCGCCATCTACCCACCCAGAGAGAGCACTGCCAATTTTTGTTCTCTTGGGCCCTGACTGTTGATGGCAAACAGCATGACCAGGATTCAGACTCGCCATTCTCTGGTCATAGTGTCAGCGTCTTAGCCTGCTGAGCCACTCAGGGCCCCCCAACAGTGACATTCTTTACAGTCCGATTTGGATTGGATTAGTTAATCAGGTGGAAGTCTGTTTTTTGTTTTAACCATACATGTCTGTTTAAACTCTTGTATCCAGATGGCAGTAAAATAAGTACAGGATGGGTGATGAGGGGGGAGTTTTTTTTTTTTTTTTACAAACCCATCATCTGTGTCACTTGATCATATGATCGCAATTCATTTGCACCTGTAGCTGTGAGCATAATCACGCCTTTAATTCTTCTCTACTTAACTTATACAAGCTGGTATGTTTGTCTTTCTAATCTATTTCAATTTCTTTTACCTCCATATAATGCTCAACTACAGTATAAAGTGTTACTTTAAAGTACAAACCGAATTCCAAAAAAGTTGGGACGCTATACAAATTGTGAATAAAAACTGAATGCAATTATGTGGAGATGGCAAATGTCAATATTTTATT
>BRDA01009458.1:36650-47666 GCA_036984385.1 Crenuchus spilurus | reverse complement strand
AATATTGACATTTGCCATCTCCACATCATTGCATTCAGTTTTTATTCACAATTTGTATAGCGTCCCAACTTTTTTGGAATCCGGTTTGTAATATTAAAGCATAAAAACAGGAAAAGTTCACTATTTAAACTATTGTACGCTCAGCTGAGGTGAATGATGAAGACATGGTTTATAAATGTGTAATTTTATCTGACGAGATTTTTTTATTTGTATTTATCACGTAATTTTTGACATTGGCCTTTGAAAAACCCATACGGGTCACTTATTTTAATCATCTAAATGTTGCACTGCATCTAACAGTATGATGGCAGAGCCTTAGGGTTCATTGTGGAGTTGCAGTTCTGGAGGTATTTTGACTTCTTCCTGATAATACATTGAATTTAATTTGTGGTTTAAAAGTTCAGAATGTTCTCTTTAGCATCTGCACCACTATGGGGCCTGCGTCAGATTTTAAACTACTCTCTAAAGTCAGCCAGCTTTGTTGTTGTTGCGTATTCATTCTAATATGTATGAATGAATCGTACATGACATTGTCAGGGATGACGGGCAGCCAGGTCAAATGATCAAAGGAACAGCATGGAGTAGCACGTGGCCCAGCTGAGATGTGAACCTGGTCCAGCAGGTTGGATCAACATTGCCTCAACTCCTTCCTGAGAACTTTGTATCCCATTATTATTTCTACCATCACATTGTTAATGGGAATATCTCCATTGTGATAACGAGGTTGTCATATTGCCAATATAAACAGTGTGTGATGAAAGAAAAATTGTGCCGTGTGCAGGGCTGCCAGCGAATAGTGGAGGATTGGCAGCGGATCCTGATGGTGCGTTCCCTGGTCATTAACCCCCATGAGGATATGAGGACGTGGCTGAAGTATGCCAGCCTGTGTGGAAAGAGTGGACGACTGGTGAGACAACATACATGTTTGTTCTTATTAAGCACAAAGATGAATTTTGTAACAGGTTAGTACTGATCCCATACCAATATATCTGATACTGACCAGCAAGAGCCCACAAAATCACCAGACTGTGACCACTTCCAGCAATAAATCAGCCAGTTAAGCTGAGTATTCAGGGGTCTTTTAGTCTAGAATGAATCATTACTAGGCAGCATTGCACATTTGTGACCCCACCAGGGAAAACCAGGCCAAAGTCTTTTTTTTTTTTTTTTTTTTTTTTTTTTTTTTTTTTTTTTTTTCAAAACAACTTTTTTGTGAATTTATTTTATTTATTTATTTATGTTTTTGGTCAAAATATGTACTCTGATAGATATCTGAGACTGTTATCTTTCATTTACAGCAATAATCCTGAGTGGCTAAGTTTTGTCGCTAATGTGACTGACACGATATTGACACAATGTCTCAGTAAATTGCCCAGTGACTTTGGCCTGGTTTTCCCTGGCGGGGTCACATTTTACAAACTTTTAGTAGGAAAATTCTTTTTTTAAAGTACAATTTTGTGATTCTGTATCAGTTCTCAAAAACACGGTGTTGATTTTTAATAAATAGTTTACATACACAGATTAGCGACGGGTTCTTTTTGACCTGTCCAGCCATTAAATGGCAGTGTTGCAATCTGTCTTCAGCCATTAGACTCTTCCACTCCAATGGAAACATGTATTGTGATGACAAACTGCTGACAGTTTCTCTAAAATTATAAAGAATAAATATTTTGCAGTATATTGAATCATATCCCCTGTACTGTGATATGTGTAATACTCAGGGGTGCACATCATTTTTTTGGTCTAGTTCTCAAAGGAGCACCTACAGATGTTGCTTGGTGCTCACCTTTAACAGTGCTGGAAAATACTACAAGCATTGATCATCACTACCCTCCTGACATCCTTCATTTCTTTGGAGGTGGTGGAATACCAAAGTAATGACTTAGTGTAGCTTGTTTCTTGGACATGCTGATGAATCCGTGGAAATCTTAAAACCAGTGAAAAAATAAGCTAAGCCCGCCTATGTTACCGTCAGGGTTGCCAGATCCATCAAAATAATTCAGCCAAAAGTCAGTCTAAAACCCGCCCTTCAGAAGCTTAAACTAGCCCAAAATATGTCTGTCAAACGTTTGAAGCAAATGGCAAAACAACTAAGACTTTCTTAGTTTCTCTCTCTCAATCTCGATCTCTCGATCTCTCTCTCTCACTGGATTTTTAACAAAAGAATTTGGCGTGAAAACCGCGAACATGTGAACTCCGGTTACCGTGGCCAAACATAATCAAGTAAATGGTGCGCAAACACGCGTCACGTTGTAATTCACGTTGCGCATTGTTAATTTTGACCACGCATGCGCACCTGCGCACCACTTATGTGCATCCCTGGTTATACTGTTACATTGACTTCCCTGTCACCTCCAGTTGTTTGTGGTCAGGGTTTCTATTACCTGGAACTACAGTAAAATTGTAGTTTACCACTTCAAACACATGTTTGCTTTTCTGTGCTCTGTTACTCTGTACATGAACATTATTGTAACTGATTAGACAAAATCTACAGTGAGTTCAGACGTAGGCCACCGTTTTAAATTGTGCGCTTGGAAGCCTGTGATGAGGGAAAGACGTGACCTCACAGCTCAGGCCTGCAGTGCTGATCACAGCGCGAGCCTCATCAGAGAAGAAAAGCCACTGAAAGGTTGCAGTGGATGAGGGGGTGAAAGAGGAAGAGAATGACGGCAGTGTTCTTGGGCACGTACATCCCACAGTGAGGTTAGGGTTCATGTTACCTACTGAGCAGTAACCAGTAGGTTGCTTAGCTGTTTATTTGAAGATGACTTGTAGAAGGCGAGCACAGTGATCTCATTAGTGTAAGAGCCCTGTGTCTTAAAGGAGTTGATCGTTCCTGAATTGTTTGTGTGGTTGTGATCTTTCAGAGCACTAATGAAGACTGATACATCAATCTCTCGACTACATCACAGTGACTCTGACAGAAAACTATCCTGTCGAGTTTATATTATATGAACCCTGAGTCAGAATCTTGAAGAAACGTAGTTTATATTAATAACAATATTAATTGTAATCAAAGCAAAAATAGAAAACAAAAGAAATATGCGTTCTTTTGAGAATCTGGATTGGATAATAACTCATTTTATCAGCTCCACTGTCCTTACAGGTGCACTTTGTAGTTCTACAATTACAGACTGTAGTTCATGCTATTAGCCTCATTTCTATTCTTCACTGATCAGGCAGGTATTGGGTCATTCTCAGCACTGCAGCTACACTGATGTGGTGGTGGTGTGTTAGCAGGGGCGGATTTAACCAACATGCAAACCACGCAGTTGCGTGGGGCCCCGGAGATCAGGGGGCCCCCTGCTGGCCAAAAGAGGTTGGCAAAAAAAGACCGTTTTGGTTCTCTGCTGATTTTTCCGTCTGAAAACAGTGTTACGCTACATTAAAATGAGACGGGTCGAGCACTAGGACCCAGCACAAACAGCCACTCAGTCGGAAGCCTGTTTCTCTTTAGACCGCTCACTAATGTGTGATTCGCTGTCCCAGCGGTCACTCCGTCAGCGTCTGGACTTTCAAACCATCCATCCATCCATTATCACACCTGCTTAATCCTTATAAGGGTCGCGGTCTATGTGTCTCTCTCTCTCTCTCTCTGTGTGTCTCTCTCTCTCTATGTATCTCTCTCTCTACCAGTCTGTGATAAGCCATCCATTTACATGCCTCCAAGTTTAACTTTGATCAAAATAATTCAGAATTTCTGCTTATTTTTACTAAAAAATGAGGTATAATTATGTGTACATGAGGTCTATTGACCATACAGTCCAAACATAAGTGTAACATTGGTGTTAATGAATTGGAGTAAAGTTGATTATCAAGGTGTAACACAGAATTGGGTGAATTTTATATTACACGATTTTAACAATTTATTAATATTTAATAAATATTTAATTAATGATTAATATTATTTTAATAATAATAATAATAATAATATTTTTATAGTTATTATTAGTATATTATTAATAGTAACTAGTAATTCCTAATAAAATATGAATAATAATGTTTAAGTAATGTTTAAAGTGTATGTATAATAATTAATATGTATTAATAATCAATAATAATTTAATTTATGTTTAAGCCTGTACCGCACCATAACCATAAAAAAAGAATCTGTTTGATCAGGTCCCCCCAGACATGATATTGCTTTGGGCCCCAGAACTTCTAAATCCGCCCCTGTGTTGTTGGTCCACCTTGTAGATGTAAAGTCAGAGACAGTAGCTCATCTGCTTCTGCACAGTTTGTGTTGATCACTTCTAGTCCTCTAGTCACTGAATGGTGGACACTGTTAGCTGGATAGTTTTGGTCGGTGCACTATTTTCACTCCAGCAGTGACACTGAAGTGTAAATTGCCCTGGTGAGGTCCTGACCATTAAACTGGGAGAAAGGAGGCTAACAAAGTGTGCAGATAAACTACAGATGTGCTATATGATGAACAGTCTATAATTGTAGATCTATAAAGTGCACCTATAATAGTGCCTCACATATACAATGTATGTTTTTAAATGTCAATGATTCTGATGCCTCCTGTTGTATACATTTATATTCAATAAAGCTGATGTGTTATTGGAAACGCTGATGTCTGACTTGGGTACAGTGATTACAAGCTGTTGATTATGAGCATTTATGGCTGGCTAACTCTTTCTTCTATCATCAGGCTTTGGCTCACAAAACTCTAGTCCTGCTTCTTGGTGTGGACCCATCAAAACAGCTGGACCACCCTCTGCCCACAGCCCACCCGCACGTAACTTATGCCTACATGAAGTACATGTGGAAGAGTGCCCGCAAGGTATGTACTCCGCCAACCCTGACTAAAAATGCCTTAGTGGGTTCTGGAGATGGAGGAAGAATGCTACACAAGCCAGAGATTACTGTATTTTCCGGACTATAAGTCGCGGTTTTTTTTATAGTTTGGCCGGGGGTGCGACTTATACTCTGGAGCGACTTATGTGTGAAATTATTACCGTAATACATTATTACTGGTATATCATTTTACATGTTATTTTCACACTAAACCGCAAGAGGGCGCTCTAGGCCCGTGTTGCAACTGAGGATGAGTCTGATGTAAGCGACATAGAAGAAGAAGGGGCGAATCTTCTACCTCCGGAGTTAGCGGAGTTGTTTAAAAGTGACACCGAGGATGAAGATTTCATTGGATTTTAGTTATTTGGAGTTACACAGATGGTTTAGTAAACTTTTTAGTATATTATATATGCTCTGGTTTTCTGAATAAATCTTAATATGTTATGTTAACATACCAGGCACGTTCTCAGTTGTGTCAGTAACGTAAACATACTGTTCAGTTATTCAGCCTGTTGTTGCCTCTATTCTATTTTTATTTTAAATTACTTTTCAAAATGACATGTCTGTGCTTGGTGTTAGACTTTATGAAATACATTTCCTCCAAAAATGCGACTTATACTCCAGTGCGACTTATATATGTTTTTTTCTTCTTTATTATGCATTTTATGGCTGGTGCGACTTGTACTTCGGAGCGACTTATAGTCCGGAAAATATGGTAGTTGTATTCTGTGTTGTTTTGTTTTTGGTTGGAGGTTTTGTGTTGCCTTGGTGCATCATTGTTGAATATGTGGTCTCTATCTGTTTTTTTCTGAATGAACAGCAGCTAACAAGTGGGAACTCATTCTGAATGTCCAAACATGTTTGCTGTGTTACTTGAGAACACGAGGGCTTGCACACTGCTTATTCAGTGGCCATCTGTCTTTTAGCCGAGAGGTCATTGTTTGGCACCTCGATGCGATGAAGTAACTCGGTTTTGGTCTGCCGAGTTTTGACTGGCATTTCAGCACATACTTTCCTCTCCTTACATAACGGATGTGATGTGTTCAAAGCAGTGGTAAACGAATGTTTAGGGGCTTCATTGAGTTTGGAGCATCAGAGCAAATCCAACAAATTGAATGGGACTTAAATGAATATGAAGAATCTCTTCCTTCCAGCCGGTAGAGAGTTGCTTTGCTCAGGGCGATGTTAAAACAAGTGTTACATAAGGCAGATGGAGTGATTGCATCCGAGGAAGAAGATGGAGAGCTGCCACTTGGATCGCACCCGTTGGCTCTCTTTTCCTTTAATTTGTCTGTTCATGCTTTTCCTCATTATTCCTACCACATCCTTTCTGACAGGCCCTTTGTCCTCCACTGATGATGATGAAACATGCTGATGGAAGGAATGTATAGTACCAATCAAAGGTTTGGCTCATACAGTTATATACAAAGGTTTGGACAACCCTTGTTAAACTGTTTTAATTATTTTTTAAGTTAATTTAACTTAATGTACAGGGGTTGGACAATGAAACTGAAACAGCTGGTTTTAGACCACAATAATTTATTAGTGGGTGTAGGGCCTCCTTTTGCAGCCAATACAGGGTCAATTTGTCTTGGGAATGACATATACAAGCCCTGCACAGTGGTCAGAGGGATTTTAAGCCATTCTTCTTGCAGGATAGTGGTCAGGTCACTACGTGATGCTGGTGGAGGAAACCGTTTCCTGACTCGCTCCTCCAAAACACCCCAAAGTGGCTCAATAATATTTAGACACAAAGACTTGCTGTCTTGGTCACAGATGCGCCAGCAAGACGTGCAGCAACAATTTGTCCTCTTTTGAACTCTGGTATGTCACCATAATGTTGTGTGCATTGTAATATACTATATAACTGTGCTCTTACCTGCTAACTGAACCTTCACACTCTGCTCTTACTGGTGCAATGTGACATTAATGAAGATTGGCCACCAGACTGGTCCAGTTTAGCCATGAAACCTCCCTCACTAACATGACAGCTGTTTCACTTTCATTGTCTAACCTCTGTATGTCCACAGAGAACACTTCTGCACAATTTAATGCTGATTTAGTTTTTATTTACTAAATTCAACATTTTAGAATAAAAGGAAGATGTGGCCTGTGCAAACGTTATGGGACATTTATACCATATTTTTTCATTTTCTAGTGTGTTAAATTCATTAAACAAATAGAAAATGTGCACTTTGCGGTACTTATTTTCACTTATAATACAAACAAATATGCAGTTTGACCAGTGGTGTCAAACAACATTACATATTATATTTAGCATACAATACATGATATACATTTTGCTTTTTATTCATGCTTTTGAAAGAAACTGCATCATTCCCAAACACATATTTTCATAACAGTAGGCTAGCATGTTAATTCAGCATCATGCCTAAGCTGGTAGTGGAACAAGTTGGGGGTTTTTAACATGTCACCAGTGAGAAGAGTTGTCTTAAAATAGTATTTTTGATTAAATATTGTCATTCATTGCGAGTGTCAGAATTTAAGATATTTTAAATTGTCCAAAAAATACTACTTACCATATCAACCCTGAACACAGTGGTAGCAGACTTAATACTAAGTTATTTTTAGTAATTTTCCTGCTGTTTTGGAAAGTTAGCTAACATTCTCATTTTTTTTTTTTTATCATGAATTCATATACACAGTCATCATAATATTAATTATGACCACCTACCTAATAGTGGGAAAACCACCTTTGGCTCAGTAGTGACTCTTGACACTTTCCATGTTGCTCCTGTGTTTATCTTAGAGGTTAACTGGTTCACTGTGGTGGGTTGATTGCTCTGTACCACCCGCCAGAGACTTTGTTCCCCTGTGGCATCAATGGCCCTGTGGGGCACCACTGTTATGCTGTTGAGAGGCACTCGATGGACAAAAAATTAATTCTCAGTACTCCTTCACTACAAGATTTACAGGATGCTACCACCCTTCACCTGGAACCCTGTCATCATGCCCTTTTTGCAGTTAATCAGATCCTAACCTTTGTCCACGATTAGAATTTTACACTCTACAACAACTGACTGTTGTGCTCACTTATTTATACATGCAGCAAAGCATGTCATGTGCCGTCTGTGATGTGTTCATTCCACGCTGAGGTCATTCCAAACTAAGAGTGGATATAATATTCTGATATGACTGTGAAGATGAGAGTATAATGGCAAGCTAATCCAGAAAGAAGGATTTGTCTTGGCATTAGTGTACATTTAGTTTTAAGTTGGAACTCAAAGTGCATCTTCACAAATGAGAAGATCACAAGAAAAAGTTATTTTGTGATCATAATTTAATTAAAAAACAAACTGTAGTGTATGCTTGCAGTTGTATGTATGTATGTATGTATGTTTGTATGTATGTATAAGCAGATATATGAATGGCAGTGTTTAATTTGGGTTGGGATTTTTTTTTTTTTTTTTTTTTTTTTTTTTTTTTTTTTTTTTTTTTTCTTTTCAAAATTATTGAAAATCCAAAAAAAAAGTATATTTAAAAAAACAAAAAAAAAAAACAAAAAAAAAACTGTCATGTCTTTTCTATGGATTTTTCTATCCATTATACATATTATACATTATACATATTTTTAGCCCTTTTGTTTTAATGTTTAATCAGTATGCCCTATAGCTAAAGAAAATTTAAAAATCTGAATATTTTGTTTATTTATATAAATATTTATTATAAATAAATACATTTAAAAATATATATTTATTTATTACAATATTTTATTTTGATTTTGAGTAAATTGCTATTGAAACAGAACCAACATAAAAAACACCAAAAAAAACCCATAAATTTACTTGTAATAAATATAAAACACAACAGTTTACCTTTCTGAATTAAATTATGAACATGAATGGACTTTTCTATGATATTCTAATTTTTGGAGATTCAATAGTATACAGTGATAAAATTTGTCTTTTCAATTCTTCACTGGCTTGATGCCAAATTCTGTTGATTAGCTTTATGAGCAGCTACATAGTATGATTTTCTAACAGCTTTAAAATCTTAAAATTGAAGTCTCTGAGTACCTGTATTGAATCAGATGTGTTCAAACTTTTGACTGATACTGTGTCTGCTGTTCCCTCCGTTTCTCTCTGCCTTTTTTCTTCTGCACTTGTAAAATCGGTCACCTCCTGCATCGCAGGGCTCGGTATTGAGTGTTATGTCTGTTAGAGATTACATAAGTGTTATACTGCGTGGTGTGTGCACACATGTTGTTTTTAGTGCTCATGGAGGGGAGGATCACGGGCCGAGTCTAAAGCCAAACTCGCAAAATGAACCTGAGAGACAATCACCTTCTACTGCCTTAAAGCCTCTAGCATATACTGCACCTCCGGAGCCATAAACTGCTTTGTATTCCTACTGTGTGCGGCTCATCAGACTTCACAAAATGGGAATTCAGTGTGTGGAATGTGCAGTGTGTGTGTTGTATCATGGTCACATTCTTAGTGCAGAGTTGGTCTACGCTATTAGACTTTTCCATGGGAAACCAGACGCTTGGATCTTGGAGAGATTCTGAAATATTTTGGTAAAGTTTCCAGCACCACTTTAGCACACGTGCACTGAGTACATTTTGTTATACTAGCCAGGAACAAAGCAAAAATTGTTCAGGCTTCAAGTAACTTCAGCAACACAACCCCTTCTGTATTGTTAAATGTACTGTTTATTATAGAAGCTCAGGAAAGTCACATGTCATCATCATAAAGTCATGTACCTTCAGTCATTTCTGATCGAAAGAGATTAAATCTTTAGAAATCACACTTACTGCTGGTGATAGCAAAAGCATGTTGTAATTTTATGTTAATTACTTATTAAAACAAATTAATTCTAGTTACAATTTGGATTCTAAATGTTCAGTCAATACCGCAATAGTGTTGAGATGTTTTATGATTTGAAAAGTGCCTCATTTTTATGGTGTATTTTAAGACTTGACCACTAGATGGCAGTGAGAATTTATCTTCAGCCATTAGACTCTTCCACTCCGACGTAGTGTGAGAGTTTTACTAAAATTAGATTTAACAAATCACAATCTATGACTTGCTTACAGTATTGGAATTAATAACAACCCCCGTATCATGATCCATGTCATATTTCCAGGTTCTTGTCAAAACAAAGGTCTGGATTTGTTGATTTTTTGTCATTTTTTGACTGATACCATGCACGTAATTTGCGGGGGAGACAGGGGGATAATCTAATCCAGTCACTATAACCCCCCCAATAAAGTCACATAATTTCAATTTACAAAAACATCTTTCACGAATAACTTGTTAATTTTCTTTATTCATGATCAATTTTCGGTAAAATACTAGCATGTTTAATCATTTGGTAATGTAACCCCCCCTTTTCCCACAAAAACGTGGTATCACCCACCCCGTTGGCTCTAAGCAGCACCGCCAGGGTTGCCAGGTTTGCAGTTTTCACGTCAAATTGGGCTTGTTTGAAAATCCAGTCGCGGGTGAAAATTCAAGCGTGGCGGGATGCGTTTTTTTGGGCTACTTTTAAAAATTACATACAGAATAAATAATATACATACAGAACGTGTTTAATAGTAAAGAGTTTAATTAAACTCTCACATGCTCGGTGGAGAACAGACTGCTGTAAAATATTGTATTTATTATATTTGGCAGGCCAAATTAAAACAGTTTCTTTAAATGTGGAATGAGGTGCTGCAAAATTGGTAGTAAAACAGAACAGGTTCATGAAAGAAGGGACATATTTAGAGAATTGGTTTTAATCAAATGATTGCAGAAATTCAGCATAATGAATATAAATAAAAGAGATTTTAGGATCTTATTATTTCACTAAGATTTCAGAGACTCAAACCTGTATCATTTCCCTTTTTTTAAAATGTTAGAAACTGCAACCATGTAGCCTCAAGAGTGTCATATATGTACATTTAACCATAATTGCTGAAAATGACATGAAGGGATTTTGTCTGCTCTTCTTTAATTACTAATGGCTATATTTGTGGAATTGTCATAATTTCTCCGATCCAAATTATAGAACACCAGGTAAATACATACACTTGGAAAATTGAGAAATTTAGGTGTGTCAAATAATAGATTCTAAAAGTGTAAAATATTTGTTACTGTTGGAAGAAAAGTTAACAATGTCTTAATTGTTTAAGATGCAGAGTACATACAAAGAAAGTTAAATAAATGCATAAATGATTTAATAAATAAATAAATAGGCAGACAGCTCAACCCC
>BRDA01009458.1:9316-20216 GCA_036984385.1 Crenuchus spilurus | reverse complement strand
ATAACTTAAGTAGTATATTTTAGCTTTAATATTAGACCAGAGATCCACAGTTATGATGTGTGAACTGTTTTGTATGTAAATCTTCGTTTGTTACCGCTTATAGTAATTGTTCCATTCCACCTTAAATACTACAGTACTTACTGTAGGCAGCTTGAGCCGCCTCACTGTTACTGCTGCTCTGTTTAAGGTGGAACGGAACAATTCCAAACTTAAGCGTCAGTCTGTTTGTATTTATCCGCTTTAACACACATTTTATTCACACTTAAGTGTTTTATGTGCAGCTGATGAGCTCAGCTATATACACTAAATGCTAAAATGTGCATTAAATGTATAAAAGTCTTCATATCACAGATATACTATTATCTAGTACTATCTATTATTACTAGTATTATCTAGTTCTTATCTAGAAAATAGAAGTATCGGTTTGAGACTCGGTATCGGGAGACACAAAAAAATTACTGACTCGGATCGGATCGGGAACAGAAAAAACGTGATTGGGACATCCCTATGATGTTGTTGCTTACTGATAATCAGTATCAGAAAAGCATACGGTTTGACCTATGATTACAGCACTACTGTATAGTGGTTGAGGGTTTATACACAACACAAAATGAATCACTATGTGCACCAATCTCTGCATGTGCAATGTTTATAAAATACCTGAGCATTGATAGAGCATCGCAAAGTATAATATTGCAGTACCTGAGTGTATCAAATTCTCTTGCTATTATCAGTAATAGCTCACATATCTGACTTTTTCAGACTAAATCCATTGTCTTATGATATTCTGTTGATAATGGTTGATATTAAAGTTCCATGTCTAACGTTCCTGTCTCTGCTTTTAGAGTCCTGACTTTGTGGTTTGACTATGGTCACTGGCCTGAAGTGAATGAAGCTCTTGTGGAGGGAATCAAAACTATTCAGATAGATACCTGGTTACAGGTAAGACTGTGTCCTTCTAGTTGCTCTCTCTTGCTCAAATACATACATTTGGCTGTTGCTTACCTTCCCCTCATTTTTTTATCAGGTCATTCCTCAGCTAATTGCTCGTATTGATACCCCCCGTGCTCTAGTGGGACGCCTTATCCATCAGTTGCTCACAGACATTGGTCGCTACCATCCACAGGTAATGGAGACATAGTCATTCACTTTACCAGAATCGTAAGGATAATATGTTACATTCAAGTTTCTGTAGGTCCTATTAAGGATTTTTTGTTCAACAGTATTCCAGAATTCAGTTTCAACACACACACACACACACACATTTCAAACATATTATCCCTCAGGTGAATTGTAGCTGAGCTGAAACATTCACATTAGGATTGTCATGATACCAGAATTACAATTTCAATACTGATACCAAATTTAGTATCGCAACCAAATCAGTATTCAGATTATAAACTAAAAACATTCATCACTAGTCACGTTTCCATTGCAGTTTTGAGCAAAACTTTATCGATATTCTGTTTTGTCGAAAAAACAATTCGACAAAACAAGTTTCACAGTTGTGCTGTTTCCATTAAATGTGAAATACTTTTATAAAATCACGTGTGAATATGTTTGTTCTCGTGATAAGTCATTACAAACATGGCGGCAGTGGATGTAAACACATACTTCAGCTTTATACATACTGCTACCACGGCACTAGTGCTCATCATCAGCCATCAGAGGAGACGGAGACTTATCGAGGCTTTGGAGTGACAAGCCCCTTATACTTGGGAGCGGCTACGTATGCGGCGTTTTTGGGAAACTGTAGTCGATGGTTTTACAGAAGAGCTGTGGATTCAACATTTTAGAATGACTCACTCAACTTTTAATGAACTTTGTGATGCTGTGAGATCTCTAGTGGAGCAGCTGCACATTGTCCAAGGATTCTCCTCGTTATTCCAAATATGCCGCGTCATCTTCATCCTCTTACTTTCTGTTGTTTTCTTCGTCGTCTTTTTCACCAATAGAAACGGCCGGTTGTTGATCACGTGACTACCTTGATGCGAAAAAGTCTGTTTCCATTACACTTTTGCGATATAAACCAATTTCGATACGACTGAAACCACCTCATCTTAGCGCAAAAGACTTTTATAGAAAAACGTGAGTTTTTCCGAAATTGTCGTGTTTCCATTAAGCAAATTTTTATTCGCAATTCTAATTTGTGATATTTCATGGTCAATGGAAACGCCACTAGTGTCTTTAACACCGCATGTTTGACATACACATTTCTAAGTTTTTACAGCTTAACTAACATGTCTGCTCTTTTTCTAACTGGATCTCTGTAATACAGACAGAACTCTTCAGTTGTCAACAAAACACAGTAAATACAACAGAATTTGGTGACAAATTAGTTTTAATAGAGTTTATTTAGTTTTATTAATTTTGTAAAACTATAGAAAGTTAGAGTATAGAACTGGTTCTCTGATTCATATCATTTCTCTGTCTCTCTCTCTCTGTCTCTCTCTCTGTCTCTCTCTCTGTCTCTCTCTCTCTCTGTCTCTGTCTCTCTCTTTCTCTCTGTCTCTGTCTCTCTCTTTCTCTCTGTCTCGCTCTCTCTGTCTCTCTCTCTCTGTCTCTCTGTCTCTCTCTCTGTCTCTCTCTGTCTCTCTCTGTCTCTCTCTCTCTCTGTCTCTCTCTCTCTCTTTCTCTCTCTCTCTCTCTCTCTCTCTCTCTCTGTCTCTCTCTCTCTCTCTCTCTCTCTCTCTCTCTCTCTCTCTCTCTCCTCTCTCTCGAAAATGAGTGTCATGCATAGAAACAACACCGTTTCCAGTTCCCTCTGAGTGATGCTACTTTGCTCTATTTGATCAAGTTAAGCAGTAGCGTTTGATAGCCACTGTATTGCTGGTATAGTTTTTATTATTTTTGGAAATGACTTCTACTACTGCTAAATGCTTTTTAAATATGGACCTGCTCCATAAATCATGGATTCTTGGTCTGTTTTGGCAGGCTTTGATCTACCCACTTACTGTGGCGTCCAAGTCCACGACCACAGCTCGCCACAATGCTGCTAATAAGATCCTGAAGAACATGTGCGAGCACTGCAACACACTGGTCCAGCAAGCCATTATGGTATGATCATACACGCACATGCATACAAAATCTGGTCTGTCATTTTTTCACTAAAAGTAGCATTTCCTTTATTACACAATTCCCATCCATAGATTTGAGTAGCAAAGGTTTGTAATTATTAAGAGCTTAAGTATTTTATTTTGAGAATTGCCAACGTCACTTAAGCTAACCCAAATCTGGCCTAATACACTCTCTGAGAGCTGGATTTAATGGCTCAAATGTAATAGTAGCAACAGACTTGAGTGAAGGCTAACAGCATGTTCTTTGGGTTTCTGTCTCTAGGTGAGTGAGGAGTTGATCAGGGTAGCCATCCTCTGGCACGAGATGTGGCATGAGGGTTTAGAGGAGGCCTCACGTCTATATTTTGGTGAGAGGAATGTGAAAGGAATGTTCGCCGTGCTGGAGCCCCTTCATGCAATGATGGAGAGAGGTCCTCAGACCCTGAAAGAGACATCTTTCAATCAGGTATGGATTCATTTCTGTTTACATAAGATGACTGTAGATACTGTACATAGGACCCTTATCTTATTTACATAAAGCTCACTCATTCCCACCTGGTTTCATCAGTAGCTATCAATATTACAATCGACCCACTCATCTGCTAGACTCTCCCAATCACTTGCAGTGTCCCTGACTCTAGGAGGGTGAAGACTCTAGCACAGGCCTCCTCTGATGCATGTGAAGTCAACCTTTTCCAACTGCTGTTGATACATCGTCGCTGGGCAGCAAATGCTCGGAGGAAAGCGCAGGTTCCCCAGCTCTGATGGAGTGACTGAGCCAGTTGACATTGCATTGTAGTAGTGATGGTGCCATCACGAAAGTACCATCAACCCACCCAGAGAGAACACAACCAATTTTTGCTCTCTCAGACCCCGGTTGTCAATGGCAAGCAGCATGACCGGGATTCAAACTCACAATCCTCTATCATAGTGTCGGCGCCTTAGGCCGCTGAGCCAGCCGATCCATCGGCTGTTCACTCAGGGGTTCAGGGAGTTGTTGTTATTATGCTGCTGAAATTCCTAAAAGTGCTGTAACATTCTGACATCATAACTGGCACTGTGTTTTTACCAGGCATACGGTCGTGATTTGATGGAAGCTCAGGACTGGTGCAGGAAGTACATGCGATCTGGTAATGTGAAGGACCTGACGCAGGCCTGGGACCTTTATTACCACGTCTTCCGCAGAATCGCCAAACAGCTGCCACAGGTACATCACCACCACCATGCTATATCCTCTCTATGTTATGTTTATTAGTGCCGTTTCCAACGTCTACATTGATCAGCCATAACATTAAAACTGGTAAGTGAATGTGGCTAATATACTGTCAGCTCCCTTTGTGCCATCACCACAGCTCCGATCCACAAAGTCATGGACTCTACAAGACATCTGAAGATGTCATGTGGTATAAGACATTAGCAGCAGATACTTTAAGTTTGTAAGATGCAGGTTGGAGATTAGACTTGCTGTTCCAGCACATCCCACAGATGCTCAATCAGATTTGGGAAATTGGAGGCCACTATCAGTAGGTACTGACCAGTGCAAGCTTAAAGCACATCAGAAGCCTCACTACTTCAGAGGTACCCCCACCCACTCGAGATGCTCCCGCTTCCAATATCTGTTCTTAACTCTGTCGTCAGCACTTTTTCATTAATGCTGCATCATCTGCACCTAGCCTTGGGTTCCCAACTCTTTCCTTAACACTAGCATTCCCAGGTTTTGAGATTCTTGAGCCCCCCTGTCCCTCTAGTGGTAGGCCCAGGTTTTTCAAGTTTCTTCTTCCCCCCTCCTTCTGATGAGCCATCAGCTACCAACTATTCTTATGTAAATGATTGCTGGGATTCCATTCAGCCAGCCATGAAACACCCAGGTCTCTTCTGGTTCTGTTTTTTTGTGTTCTTCGACATTCGCTGTATAATAATATGCTTTCATGACGAAAACTTTTGTTGGTTTGGGAATTCTAGTGTTAAGAGCTTTTCCAAACTCTGTATTCTCACCACATTTTTCTAAGGTGTATAGAGTAATTTTAAACTTTTATTTTTGTGTAATGATGATGTATACAGCATTTTATTTTAGTATTTCTAAGTGTAATATTAACTGTATGGTAATTATTCTGAAAACTTTCAGCCTCACACAATACAGCTCAGACAGTATAGTCCATTTCCTGTAACTAGACAGGCTGTTTAGTTGTTAATCAACTGCATTGTCTTCCATTTCACATGTCTGTTATCACTTTTTAATTTGCATCATTTATTTAAATCCTTGAGCTTGCCAAAGTTGTTCTTTTTTAGTTTCACAGTGAAATGATGTGGCAGGAGACGTTTTTCCTCTTACTGATTGAGAAGAAACAGGCATCCCTTAGAAACAGATCATGTTCTTGTGGCTGTGGTGTTATTTCAGGTGGAGTGATTTTCAGCGCCTTACCTGATGTGTTGTTTTACAGTATTACCTGATACAGCCAAACAAAACAGATTTCTCACACTGGCAGGGCAGACTGACGGAGAGACCGACAAAGTGAGGGAGAAATAAAATGTGTTGTTATTGCTGTTTTCTGTCTGTTTGTGTGTCCTAAGCTCACTTCTCTGGAGCTGCAGTATGTCTCGCCAAAGCTGCTCATGTGTCGGGATCTGGAGCTAGCTGTGCCTGGTACTTACGATCCAAACCAGCCAATCATACGCATCCAGTCCATCGCCCCCTCACTGCAGGTCATCACCTCCAAACAGAGACCACGGAAGCTCACCATTATGGGTAAGATATTTTAAGAGGACCCTTCATCCGGTTTGTTTTATATTATGCATTTCACATTGCAGAAACAAGGCCATGTTAGGGCCGTGGTACACTTGCTGTTAGCCATCTTGTATGTGTGGCTGCACGACAGCGCTTGTGCAGCCTTGTTCAATCTGTATTAAAATTGGTATCCACCAGGGAGCGATAAGGGCTGAATCCACCAGCATCGTTCCTGATTTCTTCTACTGATCAGTCTCAATATGGTGGAAAATTAGCTTGACTTCAGCTGAGAGTGTATTATTTTGTATAATAAGAAACATGATGACATTGTGATACGCTGCCTACAGTCCATAAGGAGGTGCTTAAATGTTAAATAAATGTTCTATATTTCTGCATAAATTTGACCTCAAACTTCATCAGATTGTCAAACAAGTCCTAAAAGTAGATAAGAGACCCTAATGAGACACACATCATTTGGTTTTTGAGGAAATCTGAAGTCCTGCCCCCATGTTAGAAGTGAGAATATCTGAGAGCAGCATGTAGTGAAGCCTACACACACACACACACACACACACACACATACACACACACATTCTCTCACACACCCCCACTGATCCAGCAGTGTAGTTTCTCGCCTGGCCATGCATTTATCAACCTGTGATTCTCATCAGGCACCAGGAGCTCTGTCTATCTATCTCTCTCTTTGTGTCTCTCATTCCATGACGTATGTTCTCCTGCTTTACAGTTTAATGGCCCTTCTGAACAGCCCCTTTGTACTCCTCCATCCACAGGGAGCAGTAACTTTAACAGTTCTCTTAATGTGAAAATCGGCTTGAAACCAGCAGACGTCCTCTAAAACCTTCATTCCTCCACCCTCAAGACATTTTAAATGGCTGCTGTGTAAACAAAGACTATTTTCTGTCTCCTTTATGAGTTTGTTTAGCTTACAGTAAATGGATTTAATTCAGATGGTAGTGCCGTCTTACTGTACTCGCTGGGTTTATGTCTTTGCGGCTTTTATGTGTCCTCTAGTGAACGCCATCTAGCACTCAAATGAATTTTAATGTGTAATTCAATCCTGAGCTGTATGGAAAGGCCATCTAACTTGAGCATTCCAGAAGCAGTATTACTATAGTAACAAAGCATGTGGTAGAGAGAGAGAGTTTAAGAGTGTATTTTATTTGGTTTTTAATTGCTTCTCTACTGCCCCCTACAGGCAGCAATGGGCATGAGTTCATGTTCCTGCTGAAAGGTCACGAAGATCTACGGCAAGATGAAAGGGTCATGCAGCTCTTTGGTCTTGTCAACACTTTGCTGGCTAATGATCCAGCCTCTCTCCGCAAGAATCTGAGGCAAGATGCATATCAAAGCTTTTTGTTGATCTCCAAAAATTAGAATGTGAAGAACTAACACAGGCGTCCTCCGATGCATGTGAAGTCAAGCCACCGATACATTGCTGCCGGCAGCCAATGTGCTCAGAGGAAAGTGCAGGTCCCCAGTTCTGAGGGATTGCCTGGCAGATGCCTGAGCCAGCCGACATTAATTAGTAGTGCTGGGGAGAGAGTGCCATCTTATGGCTGGTTCACACTACATTGTATTTTGATTCGTCAGTTGTTGTGGTTTTCACAGTACGTGACTGGTTGGCGATGCTGGGTCACAAACTGCGCAATTTTTCATTGCAGACAAAGTTGACTGCTCTCCAAAAACACATTTTGTCATGAGAACAGAATAATACAGCTGGCACATTGGCTATGAGTGTGCAATACAGCATGCTGGCTATAAGCCAGCAGTACAGTTACAGTTATATTTGTTGCTGCTGCCATTTTTAGGACAAAATAGAAGTTGGAGGGTCTATGTGAAATAGGCACAACCCGCCCAGACAGCACATGGCCAATTTTGCTTTCTTGGGCCCAGGCTCAGCATGATCAGGATCATAGTGACAGCACTTTTGTCCGCTGAGCCACTCGGGGCCATGTGTTCATGATTTAATTAATAAAGGTAAACTGTAAAATGTGATATTCATTTCATGTAAAGTGACATTTCTACATTAAAACAAAAAAGGCTTCAAATATGGCATTTTACATTGTGCTAAAAATAGGATTTGACTGTTTACCTTCTTGAATTAAATTAAGAACAGTGAACATTTTAACAATATTCAGATACTTTTGATGTGACACTGTATATAATTGGTTTCACTAAAAGTCACCTAAATGAAAGGAATAGTCCAATCACAATCTGTAAACCATTAACTTTTTTTGTTTTGTTAACTTATTACCAGGAGTGTAAACATGCACTGATGTATTTATCGGAATATTAATTTTTGCAATATTTGTAAACTTATTACTTCTAGAAGTATTTCTTTGATTAGACACTGTTTTAGCTCACACACCACGTCACAACACTCAAGCTGGTGTGCCCTGAAAAATTCTGACCCGACTGCAGTCTGTAACATTAAACAGACAAAATAATATATAAATAATATAATTATACACACACACACACACACACACACAGTGGCTTGTAGAAGTATTCATACCCTTTAAACGTTTTCACATTTTGTCACCTTTCAACCACAAACTTAAATGTATTTAATTGAGATTTTAAGTGACAGACCAACACAACGTACCACATGATTGTGAAGTGGAATGAAAATGATACATGGTTTACAAAATTTTATTCAAATAAAAAGTTAAAGTGTGACGTGCAAAAGTATTCAGACCCCTGTACTCTGATACCTCTAAACAAAATCCAGTGCAATCAATTGCCTAAATTAATTAGTTAGGCTGTTGTGTGTAATTTAGTCTCAGTATAAATACACCTGTTCTGTGAAGGCCTTGTCTTGGCAGGTTTGCAGTTGTAGAATACTTTTTCCATTTCTGGATGATGGACTGAACAGTGCTCCTTGGGATGCTCAAAGCTTGGGATGTGTTTTTATAACCTAACCCTGTTTTAAACGTCTCCACAACTTTATCTCTGACCTGTCTGCTGAGCTCCTTGGTCTTAATGATGCTGTTTGTTCACTAGTGTTCTCTAACAAACCACTGAGGCCTTCACAGAACAGGTGTATTTATACTGAGACTAAATTACACACAGCTGGACTCTATTAACTAATTAAATGACTTCTGAAGGTAATTGATTGCACTGGATTTTGTTTAGAGGTATCAGAGTACAGGGGCTGAATACTTTTGCACGTCACACTTTAAAGATTTTTATTTGATTAAAATGTTTAAAACCATGTACCATTTTCATTCCACTTCACAATTATGTGGTACGTTGTGCTGGTCTTACGTTTGTGGTTGTGACAAAAAAGTTCAAGGGGTCTGAACACTTTTGCAAGCCACTGTATGTATATAATCTCAGTCACTCTGTCTCGGTAAATGTTTGTGTTCATTTAATATATGTTCATTTAACTATTCTGGCCTTTTTTGGTCAGAATTATATTTTTTGACCTTTTCTACATGAAACAGAATCTGGGCACAAAAGCTTGCTGTGTGAGATGTATTATTTCAGTGCTGTGTAAATGACTTCCCCACTCTCATATGTGAATTAAGTGTATTTTAAAAATAGAATTCAGAAGTGTGCAACAATAATCAAAATGAGACGTGATTACATTTGTGATTTCTTGATGTGCTGAATTGTTTTTTAATGTCCAGTCTTATCTGCAGAGGGACAGTTTTCATTCCATGCTTGTTTACATTCCTAAGAAGCAGAAGCTTGCCTTATTCTATTCTTTTAATTAGTTGGTTTCAGTCTTCAAATAATTGTTTATGTCTGCTCCTCCTTTGTCTAGACTAAAAATGTTGAGGCCACGTCTCATGTACTGTACTGTGTCTTGTTTTGCCTCCTGCAGTATTCAGAGGTACGCTGTGATCCCCTTGTCCACTAACTCTGGCTTGATTGGCTGGGTTCCTCACTGCGACACACTACATGCTCTGATTCGAGATTACCGTGAGAAGAAGAAGATCCTGCTGAACATCGAGCACCGCATTATGCTTAGGGTGACCAAACGTTTTGAGTACTTTTCGGATTCATAGGAAAAATGTCAAGTAAATAGAAGGATTTTGGAGGCACAGAACTGTGCATCTTTTGTTTCAGATGGCTCCAGATTATGACCACCTGACTCTTATGGAGAAAGTGGAAGTGTTTGAGCATGCAGTGAATAACACAGCAGGAGATGACTTGGCTAAGCTGCTGTGGCTCAAGAGTCCCAGCTCGGAGGTGTGCACTTTTCACTCACTCAATAGTTTTCCTTTGAACTTATCCATAGCATCACATTTATCTTTGTGTATGTGAGAGATCAAACAGTTTAGCAACCTGAAGAATGTGTGATGTCATTTAAGCCATTAAAACACACTGACAAAATAATTCATAACAGCATTACAGAATTAACACGAGGAGTGAATGTAGTTATAAAAGATGACAAACATTTAGCACTTAATCAGTTCATATTATACTCAGAAATCCAGTCTATGGAAAAAACCTCACTGCCACATAGCCATAATAGAACAATATGGCCAAAGCAAAGGCTACACCAGCACAAAAAATATTAAAATATAGATTTTCACTGACTGAAGCTGAGGTTTCACTTGAAGATAAAAGCTCAAATTCATGGTTTTGCCTACATTCGTAGGATGCTGCCAAAGAATCATCATCCACTCCTGGTTTTGCTGCTGTGCAGGTTTTGTTTCTCTGTATCTAGCCTTGTGTAAATATAAAATGGGCAACTACAGTGGGAGATGTAACAATGGTGGTTGGCATGGCTAAAAGTTTCCTTATTGTGCCAATCCTGAACCAGTTGTTTTCACACCCAGGCATTACACAAACAACTGACTGTAAAAAATTAAAGTTTTAACTGTTCACAGTTTGTAGGTTGGCAGTCACTACAGATCCCCTAATATAGATATACAAACCGGATTACAAAAAAGTTGGGACATTAAGCAAATTGTGAATAAAAACTGAATGCAATGATGTGGAGGTCTTGTTGAAAAATGCAGGGTCTTCCCTGAAAGAGATGACGTCTAGACGGGAGCATATGTTGTTCTAGAACCTGAACATAGTTCTCTGCATTAATAGTGCCTTTCCAGACATGCAAGCTGCCCATGCCACAAGCACTCATGCA
>BRDA01009456.1:13036-24086 GCA_036984385.1 Crenuchus spilurus | reverse complement strand
AACAGCAAATTGTCTCGGTACGTATGTAATCAAATTGTAAGACACAATGTACCCTTTAACAATAAATCAATTTGGTACTTCACTTAAAAACTTATTACTAAACGTCTACGTTGTATTCACATTGTTCATTCCCCTGTTTAAAAGTCAGGAAAAAAACACTATGGTACTTTAAATTAACGGTAGTTTATACTACACAAATCTATATTCAAAAATTCACTTCATGGTTTAACTAAATAACAATTTCCCATGTAACACAGAATGTTAAACTAATGTATGCATGGCTCTGTTAAACGACAACGTTCCTGGAACGTTCTTTGAAGGTTTTGACTAAAGTTTGAACAAACCTAGATATAACGTTCCAACCTAACGTTGGCCTAACGATGAACAAATGTTCCCTGTTTGTCACCTGACCGGGTGTATAATAATAATAACATTAAGGGAATGTTCAAAGAACGTTCCAGCCTAATGTTCACATCTAACATTCTGATAACCAAGCAAGAACTCCACACCATAACGTTCTGTAAACGTTAGCATAACCTAAATGGAACGTTCTCGCAATGTTCTTGAACGTTCTTTTGTTCGCTGGGTTGCTTTGGCAACACAAACAGAGATTGTAAAAGTAGTATTAAAATGTATTAATGTGGAGGGCCCTGAGTGGCTCAACAGGCAAAGACGCTACCACTATGACCCGAGGATCACGAGTTTGCCATCAACAGCCGGGGTCCAAGAGAGCAAAAAATTGGCAGTGCTCTCTTTGGGTGGGTAGATGGCGCTCTCACTCTCACTATCACTTTCACATTGTAATGTCCGCTGGCTCAGACGTCTACTGATTGGTCCAATCAGAGCTGGGGACCCTATGTGCTTCCTCCGAGCGCGTTAGGCTCTCCAGTGACGGTGTATCAGCGGTGGTTTGAAAAAGAAGCGGTGGCTGCATCACACGCAACGGATGAGGATTGTGCTTGCCTGCACCCTCCTAGAGTCAGGGACATTGCAAAGTGATGGGGAGAGGCCTAACGATGGGGATGGGCTAATTGGCTACCACTACATTGGGAAGGGGATAAAATTGGCAAAAAACTAAATAATAATAATAATAATAATAATAATGTATTATTGTAAATGTTATTGTAATATGTAATGTATTAATGTGTACATCACAATTCATAATTACAAGAAGAACATTGTATAGATGTTTGTTACATCATTTAAGGGTTTTTTTGGGTGATATGACAAAATTAGCACATATTTCTGGTGCAAAAAGTAAAAAAATTGAATGGCATTACTGAAACAAGAGTATATCAATGCATGCTAGTGATTCAGGGGATTCTTGACACTTGGACACACTTCTTCACCACAGTCTGTACAGATTTCGTTAGCGACGATGGATGAGGTTTTTTTTGTCATTTCCAAATATAATTTTTTTCTTGGCCGTGATTCCGGAGAGATGTTTTGTACTCACTGTTTTAATGCTTTAATGCTAAAATATTTGACATTCAAGTTCAAATGTTTTATATAACTCTAATGCCTTTTTCAAATGTATAAGTTTTAAAGCAAAACATTTCTGAATGACAAAAATACGTCTGGTTTGGAATTCATATTATTTATTTTTTACTTGAATTTTTTGAAGAGAAATTAATTCATAACAGCCAAAAATAAATGTAACAAATTATAAACTGTCGGTGCATTTAGTCATTTCGAATGCTTTGTAATTTGTGTGCATTTTGCTAACGTTAAAGTTAGCATGCTGGCAAAACATGTTGTTGTTTCCATCTTCCAATTTTCAATTAGCTGCAACAACACAGTCCAGCTCACTAGTGTAACATTTTAAAGTGAAACTCAACATTATGTAGCCACTCTAAGACAAAGAATGCCATTAGGTTGAGTGGAATTTCTGCCAACATTGCAACAGATGCTATGAAAGAACACCAGTCAATGGAGATCAATAGGCATTGCTGACGGTGATATTATTCCCAGTGACGCTGTGTGTGTGTATGTGTAGCATTGCTGGCACCAATAACACACTCTCAGATCAGATGAATATGTAGCCTCTGGTCAGTGTATTAACTGAGGGAGTGTATTACAAGGAGAGGAAGAGCAAATGAGATACAACTCATCGCCTCCGAGAGAGAGAGAAGAAAAGAGAGAAGAGGGAGGACGATAGCAGGATAGATAGACAGGAGGGTGGGAGAGAGAGACAGAGAGATGGAGGGAGCCTGGTCGGAGGCGTCACACATGACTAGGCCCCTGAGACTCCCCCAAGCAGGAGCTTCAGCTGCCAGCTGTCTGTTGCTGTGAGGATGAAGTCATCTCCAGGGGCCGCATGCTAATGTAATCAATCACCTCCCTCTGTGACACGCATCATCTCAGGTGGACGCGGCTGCCTGCCTCAGTCTGGCCCAGTCAGCCTGACACACATACAAACACTCACACACACAGTGTAGGGGTGGGCAATATAATTTGTTATCACTATTGTGATGAATTACATCACAATATTTTTTCTGAATATATCATAAACTTCATAAGTATTTTGAGAATAACAGCTGCATGTATCATACAGAAAAACAGAGATTTAAACCAATTAGAGAGAGCTACTGTCCCATCAGTGCCCATATCTTTACTGACGGTGTGTAAATATAGTTCTGAAGTGTAATTCATACAGTCCAAATATAGAAAACATGTGCAAGTGAACTCTGTCCATTCACATTAGTTATACAGAATGTTTCAGCCTGCACAGCCTGCAGCCAATCAGGATTATTTACATTTAGCAGTCTTTATAGTAACAAACACACCCTGTCTGAACACTAGTGCATCTTTAAAAAAAAAATGGAATATTGTAGAAAAGTCCAATTTTGTTCATAATTTAAGGCAAACTGACATTTTATATTTATTACATGTAAAATGACATTTCAAGCATTTTTTTAAATGTTGATATTGTTTGAATAATAATGTACTCAAACTGACAAATAAATATTATCATAATTTGTGAATCTGGATGTTTTATTTTTATGAAGTTTTTCTGATCAACAGTGAAACAAAAAAAGTCTTGAAATATATGAAATGTAATAAATATAAAATATGTGCCAGTTTGAAAAATTTAGGGGTGAGGCTGGACGATCTAAAGCTCCCAACATTCCATAAGTGACATGGAACCCCTAAACCTCAACAGAGCCACCCCAAACTCACATTTGTTTGCAGGGAATCCCCCCCCCCAACATACACACACACATACACACACACATTCCAGAAGAAATTTGAAAGATAGGCTACTTTTTACTAACACTAAATTAAAAATTCCTCATTGTTTTTTGTATCTTCTGTATATTGCTGGTCCACAATGGCCATTCCAACACAGTTCATAAACACACACACACACACACATACACAATATTAACACTCTCAATTTCTCTTGTTCTGCTTCTTTCACACAAGAAGGGCACAGAAAACAGGACCAGACAAAGACATCCATTTATCAGCTGCTTTCCTCTCATCTGTTCTCCGCTACTGGTCCTGATCACACAATCTTCTGTGGAAGGAACCATGGTCTGCGTTTTGGTAAAGAGCTGGATGGGAACAGCAAAGCTCTTTGTTCTTTCTGAAATGATTTGTCCATTGGGTGAATATAAGATTAGCAGACTAATTATCAGATTAGACGGGGGGATGGGGGTGTCCTGTTTTAAAACTGATGTACAATAATATTACAGCATTTTAAATGTAATAATGGGTGATAGTGAGATGTCTCCTTATATCATATTGGGTCAAATGTCAGTCTTTCAACTGTAAGTGTTTCAATAAAATTAATTTAGCAAGTTAATAATTCAAATATATGCATTTCAATATTATCAATGCAAACTGATTTAATGCATCACATTTTACATTTTAAAATACAAGATTATTTTATTGACCACACTGGAACAATAATGCCTGCTTTTATTTAGTGAACCACCAGGTGGCACTAAAGTACCAATATTACTGTACAGCAGTGAGCATAAAGAGCGAGGAGGGTTTTAAAATGTAATTAGATGTCACCATTTTTGTGAGCTTTTTAATGAAGTTAAATGAGTGTATAAAATAATTACACATACATTATATCTATCTATCTATCCATCTATATTTTATATAATAAAATTAATTAATTAATAAATCATTAATCAATTATTTTTAACAAGTAAACCATAATAATCACTTTATTATTATTATTATTATTATTATTATTATTAAAATAATAATAATAATAATAATAATAATAATAATAATAATAAAAAATATAAATATGTCTAATGTAACCTATCTGAAGGCCAGTGGTACATATTAATTAACTATATGGCACATAATGCAGATACTATTTGACATATTTCACTGTAACTTTTTTTCACTATAATGACATTTTTGAGCTTTTTTTTTGGCTGTCACAAATTATTATTGTAGATTTCGGGTTGCTCTGATCACTGAGAAGCCACTACAGGTTTTAGCATTATTGCTAGCTTTATGTAAAACATTTTTGCTTACTTTTTGTGTTTAATATGGCATAGTATGCTTCTAGCATTAATGCACTGGTTCTCATTTTAAAATGTGGTCATACATGTGGTAGTTTATATACTTTTGCAGTTTGCTCCCTCAATCTTCACACACTGTTGAGTTTGATTATATGCATTATTTTAATACCTTTATAGAGAAATATGATAGCTATCTAGCTAGATAGATAGATAGATAGATAGATAGATAGATAGATAGATAGATAGATAGATAGATACTTTATTGATTCAGGATATCACTATTAGTGATGTCACTATTAACATCTTGAGAGCAATGATTTAAAATGTATGTCATTCCTTAAAAAACAAAGGCGAGGTATCACCTCACCTCTATCTTTCCCCAGATGTCCTGGTAGTTCTCCTGGTGCTGGATGTCCGCCAGAAGCTGCTGGATCAGAGGTGTACAGTGGAGCACCATCCTAGAGCATCCGGGCTGTGAAGCGCTCCTTTCAGCTCTCCGGGATTCAGGCCTGCTCCAGCCACCTTCGTCTTCTGAAAGCAGATCACTTAAGGGTCCAGACTCAATGCTTTCATCTATAGAAGGGGCCACATCGCTGGAGGAGGATGAGAAACGTGCTCCTGCATAGTGCTTGTTGTAGGACTGGGAAGGAAGGAGATGGGGACTGCTGTCCCATTCATGGTGGGCCTCAGTTAGTTCCCAGTCATCCACATCCTGGATTGGGTGCTGCAAAACTCTGGGGGGTAAAGCTTGTGCCAGGCTCTCCAGCTTCAGCGCCAACATCTCAGTCTTTCTCAGTTGGGCAGGAAGTGCAAGGAACTCATCAGAACCATACCAACACTCATCTTTGGGGCTACTAGTCATTGTTTGGGGGATGTGGGGCATGATCCACACTGAAGATGTGGTAGGGACGTGTTCATCTGGACTGGAGGAGCTTTCACGTGGATCATGATCTGATGTGTCTTCACCTGATGAAGATGGAAGGCTGGAGGAGTCACTATTTGGCATGGGCTTCAAGGGCTTGCTTTTTGAGCCTAAGTGCACGTTATTAGCCTCATTGCCATATTCCTGCCCATCCTCGGACGAGCTTCTCTGGAGAGAGATATGGGCCCTTCCGAGAGCCACATGCTTCTGTTTACTTGCCTGCCGGTTCTTACTATTCATAACATGGAGGTTCTCATCAGACTGACTCCCATTGCTGGGGTACACTGTCTCCAGCTCCAGCCAGAACTTGGAACGATCAGGCAGGTCCAGGAGAGATGGTGTGCTTCTGCTAATGTCAGAATGATACTGCAAAGGCGATGGCCTGCTCAGGCGTGCCTCGATGTACATAGGCTTTTTGGGCATGGAGGGCTGCGTTGGAGACACATCACTAGCGTGGAGGCTTTTAAGCGGACGTTTGGACAAGATGAGGCCATTCTCTCCCTGAACGATGCTCTCCTGCATTGTTGTGCTGGTGGAGAGTGCCTGGTTATCCTGGGTAGATTCTGGTGGGTCCTCTGCAGGGGGGGTTGTTTCTTGGCTCTGTCTGGAGGCAGCAATCGTTAGCAGATCAACACTCTGTAGCAGTTCAGGGAAGTCTCGCTCAAGTTCAGGATAGAGGGAGTGCGGGTCTTGGGCTGGCACCCGGCCCTCTGGATCTTCCTCGTTGGGGCTGTAGTCACTCAGCTCATAAGCAGTGATGCCACAGTCCAGGGAAAAGTAGTCTTGACTGCACTTAATGGTCAGCTGACCTGAGTCGTCAACCTCTGTCAAAGCATCCAGTCGAGCCTAGAAGCAAGAGAATGACAACAAAACATTATATTTACACATTTAGTTTAACTGCATCCAAGAAAAGGCAGAAATACTCTTATGTGTCCAAATGTTTGTGGACACACCTTCTAATGAAGGCATTTAGCTACTTTAAGTTGCACCCTTTGCTGACACAGATGTACAAATGCACACACACAGCTTGTCTAGTCCCTTTAGAGTATTGCTAATAGAATAGGACTCTCTGGAACATGAATCTATTGGCACCATGACAAATGCCAGGTGTGGGCTAGAGGGTTATAAATCCCCTCAGCATCGAGAGCTGTTGAGCTAGCTGTGTTCTCTGAAATGATGATGCTTCATCTGATACTTTTGGGATGAGGTGGGGTGGTGTTCATACAATATCCTGACCTCACTGATACTGTTGTTGCTGAATGCAATCAAATCCTCACAGTAATCTTCAGAAAGCATTAAAGACAGTACAGAGAATTTTTCCAATAAAAGTAAGATCAACTATTTTTAACACCCCTGATTTTGGGGGGAAAAAAACAATAAAAGAGTAGGTGTCCAAATACTTTTGTCCATACAGTGTAATTCTTTTCAAAGGGTTACAGAAATCCTTTCCTGGGGCAGGCATTTAAGTTGCCGAAATATAGAGTACTGTGCAAAAGTATCAGGTACTTTGTACCTAAACACAAAGTTTTAAAGCATTTATCATGGTAGTTTTTTGCCTTTAAAAACACATTTTAATTGTAATATTATTAGAACATGTCAGAGTAAACATAAATACATTGTTGCTTCACAGCATCTATAAAAATTAAAAATCTGGTAAAATTTTACTGATTAACCAAACCAGGTATTGGATATCAACCATAATTAATACTGTATCATCTATACTGGTGCAACAAACACATTCTCGTACAGAAAATCACTACTTAGTGTTTTATTGTAACTAGTATTTCTTCTAATATTGGTGTTTTTAAGCAAATAAGCTAGATAAACAGCTTTTAAAACTTTTGCACAGTACAACACATCCATGTGCTCAATTTTTAATCCCCATGAATGGTGCAATGGCTTTTAGTGTGTGCAGCTGAGATGTTTGTATATGTTACCGGCAATGTGTAAAAACCGGCATTCTATAGAATACCTAGGCAAAGTATACAATCCCTGTCATTGTCAGGAAAGGTATGAAATAACATATTTCATACATTTCCTAGTCATTCTTTAGAACACCAAATGACAAACAGGCAGAGTGTAGAATATGCTTTCCCGCCCGAACATTCCGCAGTAGCCAGAGTTGCCAGGTTCGCGGGTTTCACGCGAAGGGGGGAAGGAGAGGGGAGAGAGGGAGAAAGAGACACACACACAGAAGGTAGCTAGCTAATATGCCAGGTAAATAGGGGAAATACGGGTATTGCAAGGTCTGGGAAAAAGAAAAAGGTTTGATGTAATGGATTAAAAGTGTTCCTAATGATGAGAAAAATGCATATTGCAAATACTGCAAATGTGAAATGAAAAGGTCAGTTCCCTTTTCCCCCTAATTATGTTACTATTAAATTTTCTTGACTAGATATATAACTGTTATAAAAGAACTAATAAACACTAATGTTACCATATTATTAATGACTGATAATAAATGCCTTATAAACAAAATACTAAGTCGTACACTCATAGTTGTTTTGCCATTTGCTTCAAACGTGTGACAGACTAGTTTAAGCTTCTGAAGGGCGGGTTTTAGACTGACTTTGGGCTGGATATTTTTGTTGAACCTGGCAACCCTGGCCGTAGCAGACTTCCATTTGCTGTTTTGGGTGAACTGGGGCTACAGAAGCTGTCCCATATTGTGTCGTGTGAAGATGGAAGAAGAGAGAGCAACGTACGAGCAAGATTCACGACATTCTGACATGCGACCAATCTGGGCATTTAAAAAAAAGATATCCTGTGGTTCATTTTGTATTTCTTCTTTCATTTTTTGACTGTTACTAAAGACTTTTCACACTTGGCCTGAGCAGTTTTTGTCATTCTTTATAATGCCTAGACATTTTATGTAATGCCTAGGAAAAGTACAGAACAATGCAGATATTTCATACTTTGCCTGACAATGACAGGGATTGTATACATTGCCTAGGTTTTCTAAAGAATGCCGGGTTTTCATACATTGCCGGTAACATTGTCCCTAATTGTAACAGATTTCACTTTACAGTTCTTGCTGTTCTAAGTTGTTTGAGCATGTGTGTGACCTGATCGTGGTCGTGGCTGAAGGCCTGCAGAATGTCAGTCTGGCGAGTATAGTTGCCGTTGGAGTCCTGCAGACCCTGGAGGAGTCTCTCCTTCAGAACAAGCACAGAGACGCGGAGCTGGTGCCACAGCAGCTGCACGCTGCGGATGTCCACAATGATGTTGACCGAGTAGGACAGCAGCTTCAGGGAGAACTCAGTCTCCAGCAGAGCGTGGATCTGCTCCACATGATCCGATATGTCCTCACAGATGTCCTGTGTCAAACACACACACACAAACAGGAGCTTGTAAGAACTTTGCCGCACAGCTGGTAGGAAACTTCACATATTTGGTGTTTTTTTTCGTGTACAGCCAATAATAATACTCCTGTGGACATAATCACAAGTCAAAACCAAAGACGTGAGAGAAGAGAGATGGAAGAGCACTAACATGTGAGGCATTAGCACTTTTACAATATTCAGAGGTTTCTACAGACAAAAACACAAATGACACTCAGAGAACACTCAAATCAGCCTAAATAGTAACATTACACTGCAAAAACAGCACTACTTGAAATAAGCCAAATATTCCTAAATGTGATCTATTTTTTCTTGTTTTGAGAAAAAAAATCTGCCAATGGTAAGCAAAAGTTGCTTGGATAGAATTCTTATAACTAGCAAATTATTCTAATTCATGTGTTTTTAAATTACACTAAATTGTCAAAAAATAAAGAAAATTGTGCTTCTTACACACAAAAATTGCTTTTCTTAACAATTTTTTAATGAGTGTTGATTTAGAGTCATTAAATACATTTCTTAAATTGAGAATTTGTTTAAGCGGCTTTATTCTTTAAATAAGAAAAATAATCTTATTCTTAATCTGGAAACCTACCCTGGAACTGGTAAATAAAGCCCAAAACTTAATTTTTAAGAATATGTTTTTCTTTTTAGACAAAATTTTTTTTAAAAATGTCCATAAACAGGGTTTTTTTTTACTTTCTTAAAAATCATTTTTTTGCAGATCAAAAGAGTGATGTGTGTGAAGTGTAATGACATGTTTAAATGAATAGCTTTGCCACAACTAGCCTGGGTATTAGACTACTGCAAACCACCAAAAAACACAACACAGTTTTAAGTGTGCACTTCAGACCTGCACATTTAGCCCAGTTCATTTGGAAGTACATTACATTTAGACTTGAATCAATTTATAAATGTAATAGTATTTTAATTAATCTCATAGATCTCAACAGACGTTTTCAGCCACATAATAATTCACCTACCTTCAACCAGCACTGAGAAGAACAACAGAATGCTTCACAACACTACTCATGGCCATAAACTAAGAAGCAGGAAGGGACAATGGCAAAACTATGTCATGGTTCCTTGTTCTGCAATTGAGTCAGTTTCACATGAGCTGTGAATAATTCTGAGGATATCACAGCATAACCAACTGAACACCACACAGTTCTGTCTTTGAAATGGTCATCAATGCCATACGTGCCAATTCAAAGGGTCCTGACTACACAATGAAGGTTTATACCAATACCATATGCTAGTGGACAGTATTATACACAGTACCATACTGAGAAAATCCGACTGTGCATATGTATATATGTGTATAATGAATAAATATAATATACAAGTTTCACGTTTTGAATGAAATTACTGAAATAAAGTTTTTCATTCATTCATTCATTATCACACACGCTTAATCCTTATCAGGGTCGCGGTTAGTCCCCTACCCCCTCACTGGGCGCAGGGCAGGGCATCACACTATTCAACTAAGCCCAGGACAGGGCGCCAGTCCATCGCTGGGTGAACACACACACACACATACATACATAGACATTTTTAGAGTAGCCAATTCACCTGACCTCCATGTTTTTGGACTGTGTTAGGAAACCGGAGACCCCGGAGGAAACCCACGCAGACACAGGGAGAACATGGAATCTCCGCTCAGATGTGGACTCGAACCCAAGACCTCAGTGCTGAGAGGCGAACGTGCTAACCACTAAACCACCGTGCCACTAAACATTTTCATGATATTTACATTTTTGACCAGCACCCGTAGAAACAATGCACTCTGCCACAATTGCAAACAAAATAATCCCAATAAAATCCTTTGTCACATAAAGTGTCATCACTTTTATTGGAAAATATATTAAATCTTGTATTTCTAGTCATGTCTAGTTTTTAGAACAATGTATTCTTAAATTAAGTAAGGTTGTCTTGAAATTCTTTTTTGACACCGGAGAGCCTCGAAAACCTTCAGTAATATAAAATAAATTTCTTATTTCATTTTAGAAAATCCTTAAAATTAGAAAACTAATCTTAATAAGAGAATCCTAGACAAAGTTTCTAAAAACTAGAATATTTATCTAACACATACAAGTCAGTTATTCTTAGATGAAAAAAAAACAGGACCTATTGTTGATTTTCAAGATTTTCTTGTTTGTTAAGATTTTATTTTTTGCAGTGTATAAATGTATATTTGCTCTGATAAGGCACTAATATTAGAATAAATACAGACATTAATACAATAATTACTGTCATTAATTAGTTTAATTCTGCCTCTGTTCAGGCAGTTCATTATTATT
>BRDA01009456.1:0-12936 GCA_036984385.1 Crenuchus spilurus | reverse complement strand
CAACCGTGCATAACATCATCAAAAGATTCAGAGAATCTGGAACAATCGCTGTGCGTAAGGGTCAAGGCTGTAAAACTCTACTGGATGCTCGTGATGTCCGGGCCCTTAAACATCACTGCTCCTAAAATATTAGATGTTGGCATCTCCACATCATTGCATTCAGTTTTTATTCACCATTTGTTTAGTGTCCCAACTTTTTTGGAATCCGGTTTGTATTTCAGTTTGAGTATATTACATTATTAGTATATTATATAGTATATGAAATCATTCAAACAATATCAGCATTAAAACAAAAGAAGTTTGATGAATATTAAATATATGACAGTTTATCTTTGTGAATTAAATAACGAATAAACTTTTCACTATGTTCAAATTTTTGGATATACACTAGTACTTCTATAGGATAACAACTGAAATGCATTTTGTTCATAGTTTACACTGCCGCTCTCAAAAAAATCTATTTACAGGTATGTAGTAACGGGTATTACAGTGATTTGTATGTTTGCCACTTAGCGCTGAGGTCTTGGGTTCAAGTGCCCATCTGGGTGGTGTTTCTATGTCCTCGTGTGTCTGTGTGGGTCACTCTGGGATCTCTGGTTTCCTCCCACAGTCCAAAAACATGGGGGTCAAGTCAATTGGCTACTATAAATTGCCCTGGTGTGAGTGTATATATGTCTGTGTGTATCTGGTGATACACAGTAAATCTTCCAGTGTTAAATCAACACTATTAGAGCTAAATTAACACTGAATGTGTCAAAATATAACACTCTCAGTGTTAATTTAACTCTAATAGTGTTGATTTAACACTGGCAGATTTACTGTGTAGACTGGCACCCTTCCAGGGTTTTACTAAAATAGTAGAATGCCCTGCCCAGTGCCCAATGAATATATATATATATATATATATATATATATATATATATATATATATATATGTACACCCTTACCAAACACAGTATACAGGGCAAATTTACTCAATGACATTTGACAATTCCTCCACTAGATGGCAGACAGTGCTCCTCTTTTTAAGACTAGGGCAGCCAAACTGCACTACTGCAGAGCTTAATATTAATGTTTTCTCTCCTCCAGCACAAGTGAGTCAGCTCACCAAGGACATAATCAGCTGATGGGTGAATCTGGTGGATTAAAGTAGTACAAACACTGCTGTTACCCTTCACCTGATGTGTGAACAAGAACATTAAGTATTCAGGTTTTACTCTGCTATAAATTGTGCTTTTTAGGCAACTATTTAGGAAAATTTCATTCATAAATAAATAAAGAATATTAACGAGGGTTAATATGAGCTTTCAAACCGAGCTGAACAGATCAAAGTCAGCGTGGACAAATGTCATATTGGAGAGAGAGTAGTAAGTTATTATATCATTAATAGTACAACTGAGAAGCTGATGATATAAAGAGTTTTTAAATCTGTGAATAATCTGATTATATATATCACACATCTCCACTCGCACTCTCTCACACTGTTGGTGCTGCACTGTTCAAACCCACCAGAAATGACCTCTGCAGTTCACTGAGAAAAAAATACAAGAATTGAATAATAGCTGAGAAACAGAAGTACATGAGCCAGTGACCTCTTCAGCAGTATCCCAAACTGAGTCATTGTCTACTAAAAGCGGACACAAAGAGAGCAGTCATTCCTGGAATCCAGCAGCTAGCTCACTTCCACTCAATCCATCACACCAACACCACTGAGTCTTCAGGGAGGACAGTTTGGTGATTTTATAATATGATAATGTTGTCATGATTAATCATATACAACTACATTAATAATAGATTTCAAGGAGCTGTTTACAGTTGGGTCCAGTAATCAAAGTTCAACTTTAAATAAAATATATTGTATATTGTAGATCTAACTGATTTTTAAATGTGCTGTTCTGCTGGTTGTGTTGTGTTTGTTCCAGCAAACTGAGCCTCAGGAAAATAGTGTCTATTGTTAAAATGCCTTGTAATATTGAGATAATATACTGCCAAAAATGTCCTAAAGTATCCCAAAATCACTAAGCGCATTCTAAATTTGAGAGAATGTTCTGCATTTGGTGCAGACTTTTTCAGTCATATTACAGAGGAAGAAGTTCAACGTCACGGTATGGAAAATGCAAAAAAGGAATGACTACACTACAAAGTGGTAAATGCTTTACCATCCTAACTGTAAATGTGATGCAAATTAATTTTATGTATTTTTTTATGTAGATTTTTGCCAATTTTTTCCCTTTCCCAATGTGCTAATCGCCAATTAACTCAACCCATTAGTGGCTCTCCCCATCACTTTGCACTGTCCCTGACTCTAGGAGGGTAAAGACATGCACACGCCTCCTCCGTTGCATGCGATACAGGTACCGCCTCTTTTTGAACCACCGCATGATACACCGTCCCTGGGGAACCAACGCACTCGGAGGAAAGTGCAGGATCTCTAGTTTCAAATGGACCAATCAGTAGACGCCTGAGCCAGTGCACATTGCAATGTGTGAGTGATAGGGAGAGTGAGAGCACCATCTACCTGCCCAGAGAGAGCACTGCCAATATTGCTCTCTTGGGCCCCGGCTATTGATGGTAAACAGCATGACCGGGATTCAAACTCGTGATCCTCTGGTCATAGTGTCAGCGTCTTAGCTTGCTGAGCCACTCAGGGTGATGCAAATGCATTTTAGTAAAAATACAATGGAGCTGACCAAAAAAAACATAAAATATTTTTGCATTTTTTTGTTGTTGTTTATGTTTTGTTTTGTTTGCCTTTTTTATACTGTCTCAACTTTATCTGATATGGGGTTGTATGTGGCATTAGGTAACTTCCCCAATGACTCTGATACTGTCAGGTTTTAGTCTCTGTTCATGTCTCTGTTTGTGCCTTTTTCTGTCCTCCTGTGCCCATGTGCTTTTGTTAATGTTCTGTTAATTCTAGTATACTAGTACTAGTAAATACTAGTACAACTCTAGTATTATTTTTTCGCATCTGTACTTTCCCACTATTGTAAGTCGCTTTGGATAAAAGCGTCCGCTAAATGCAATGTAATGTAATGTAATGTAATGTAATCTCATACCCTGCTGTGCTTGTGTTTACCTATTGTCTCTGCTTTGTTCCCTGCCCAAGTCAAGCCACTTGTCATTTTAATCACCTGTATGTGATTATCATGTGTTTCCATATTTGCACCTGGCCTTAAACTGGTCCTTGTATATATATATATATATATATATATATATATATATATATATATATATATATATATCCTTGCCTTTGTCTTTGAGTTTTGTCTGGTCTTGTTGATTTCTATGACTAAGGTGAATATCTATATCTGCATCATCCTTGGCACTGTTTCCACAGGTTCCTCTGTATTGTTTTGCTTTGTTCTTGACCAATAAAAGCCCACCTGCTTGCAATTATGTTCAGCCATCCTCCTTCACTGTTGACAAATGTCCATAGTGTGGTGTGTAGGCTCAGGCCCGGAATTAAGAATTTCCTGTGCTCTACTTTTGAAAGTTTGGTATTTACAGCTAGCTACCATCCAGAACTTCAGCTAATCAGTATTTAATTAAATGACATCAGCAGTGAGAAGATCAGGGAGCAAGTCTGATTCCTCCAGCGAACATATGATTACTTTTCTGTTTATTTGCATTGACTGTATTGCATTTAGTTGCTGTTAGAACTAAACCTTATTTCTCCATTTGTGTCATTTTTTACTTTTTTGCATCATATGAAAATGCTGGATGACTATATATTATGTAAAATTTTGATATTGAACAAACCAGGAGAAATACCCCAAAATTAATGTGACTGTATTTTTTTTACATTGACTTCCATTAAAAGAAGGTCTTTTGGAGATACAAGGCTTTGTTCCAACAGCAACAATTTTTATAATTTCTTCTTTTACATGCCCCCCTCTGTGATTATTTACATGTGGATGTGCCATGACTGTGTTTTTTCCCTCATCCTCCAAAACAAAACTATCTAGGACACCCTACAAGATACTGTCAATAGATGTGTCCACTTATTACTGAATAACTCAGTCAGCATGATGATCAATAACTCCTCAGTAACCAAATCCACGTCACTTTCGATGCTGCTCTGCAGGTGACTGTATGGTCTTGGGTTTGTTAAGACACACACACACACACACACATACACACACACACATACACACACACACATACACACACACACACTTCCAAACACATCCCTTCTTTTCTTAAGCCAACCCTCACATTATTTATTCACAGAAGCAGCTTCACAGACCAGCTATAAAAAGCTGTGACATCAGGAGCTGCAGTGTGTTTGTTTTAAACAGCAAAGGGAGCAGAGGAACACGTGTCAGAGCTGAACGAATTCTGAGCTCTAAGCCTTTCAGCAACTGCCTTTAACACATGCCCCATCTTAAAGTTTGCCATCATGTCTCTGAAACAGAGCTTCCAATGCTTGTCCAAACCCAACTGAATACAAGCATTTAAACCAGGATTTGGTCAGGTTCATACATTGTAGTGTCCTCTTTCCTTTGCATATTTATCTCTAATGTTTCTTACACTATATGTCCAAATTTCTGTCGAGCTAATGAATGCATTTAGCTACTTTAAGCTGTACCCAGTGACAACACAGATGTGCAAATCTTGTATAGTCCCTGTAGAGAATTATTAACAATAGAATATGATTCTTCTTTGAATGATCCAGCATTAACCAGCATTTTTTTTGGACTGCACTGCAAACTGTGCTCATAGACAATGATTTCTGGATGTGTTCCTGAGCCCATGCAGTGATTTCCAGTACAGAATAATGTCTGTTTTATGAGAATGCCTTCTGAGGGCCCACACATCGCATGCATCCAATATTGACTGTTGGTCTCGTCCCGTGCACTCAGATTCTCTAAATCCTTCAATAAAATTATGTACGGTAAATGGTGGGATATTTAAAAAGTTTTCACAATTTTACATACATGAATACATCACATTGATACAGTTCAATGGACTGTTCCATCACTACTGGTGAACAATGTGTTTCTTATTGTGTTTATTTCTCAAATAGTTGTCAAGCATTGGATATTTATATATATTTTTGGAATTTTATTGTCCATCACACAGTTTTTTCCTCCAATTAACCCATTTTAGTTTTCCTAAATTTTCACCCCCAACTTAGACATGCCCAATTCCACCCTTAAGTTAGATCACTCTCCTTATCACTTGGGATAACAGTCAAGGTTGCTTTTACCATCTGCTGTGCTGCTAAATAAAGGCTAGGAAAAGATTTAACCATTTACACTTTTGTCAAGATTTATTTTATCAGAAGTAAAGCTGTTAGCATGCTAGCTAAGCCAACAATGACAACTTACCTCTCCGAGTTAGCAACATAGAATATAGCAATTAATGTTAGGTTGATTGATTGACATGCAATTAATTTATTCATTTGTGGACTCTGACAGGAAAGCTAACATTTCATTTGATTGTTTTAGCTTTGAGAAAACACAGGATGAGTTGATACGAAGCAGCATAAACATAAATTATATTTGGTATCATGGTCAAAAAATGGTGTTTGGATTACATTCAGGCAAAAGTTACATGAAGCAGGCAGGTTGCGATTCTAATATTCATTTTCTCTTCTCTTTGGTCTTATTACATCCTTGCATTATCAAAAATTGAAAGACCTCTGGCTGATGCAGAATATAGAAAAGACCTCTTTTATATCCAAGGGCCTTCCAAAACAGCCCTGCTCTGACGATCCTCCATTCAACCCAATAACCAGGATACTTTAACTATTCATAAAGGCACTGCTGCGTTCATGCACACAGTCTGAAAATGTTTCTATTAATAGAAAAAATCTAAGTATCCTACAGCGATTATGCAATTGTTCATCGAAGCTTTTTTATTTTCATGCTTGTAAAATTTAACGTTCTATTATGTAAGAGATTTAAGAAGTAAAATGCTACTTCAGTTGACAATTGAGCCCTGATCTGTAGTGAAAAAAGGGCTGCATAACACACACAAAATGCTATTTTATGATTTTAATGCTAAATATAAGATCACATGACAGTGCACAGTCCATAAAAAAAACTTTTCTCATATCTATATTACAACATCCTGCAATGCAACCTTCAGCCAATATTGCAATAACACACTGTTCAGGTCTATAGTTTAAACATGAATGGTTTCTAAAAATTGTAAAAGCAAATGCAAAAGGCAATAAGCTTATAAAGGAAGGATCAGTGTGAAAAACCATCAGTGCAGACATGTAGGCCCATTAAAAGCTCAAAATAGCAGTACATACTTCACCCTAAATGAAGGATTGCCTTTATGCTAGTTGATATAACACTTGCTCATAATATGCCACTTTGAGAGTATAAGAGCAGCACCCTGGGCTATTCCCCATTAGGGATGGATAACTCTGACAAAGTCAAAAGGAGGACAAAAGGACAACAAGAAAAGCTATGAATGAAAAGCCTCAGGTCTGGTGCTTCAGTGTGTTATGTAATCATCTCAGTTCTTGCTCTGCCTGTGAGTGTAGAGTGAAGAGGGTGAGCCTCAGGCTCAAGCTACTGCACTGCCACTCATGCCGTCCATTACATCATCAGACTGTGCCGCTTACCCACAGTGCTGAGTGATGACACAGCCTGACTGATTACTGAGAGGATTAGAGGCAGAGACAGAGTTGATCAAAATGTCAGGTTTAACCAGCATATGACAGCAGAGAAGAGTTGTCCTTGATGACTGGCTAAAAGGCAACTAAGAGAACAGAGTTGTGTTGTATTCTAATAAGATCAGAAACTGCTCTAGTCATTAAGTACAAGGGATGAAAACTGACTTGCCTACATTAAAGAAATATTTACTTTTTTTTGCCAATTTTTTCCCTTTCCCAATTTGGTAGTCGCCATTTAACCCAACGCATCACTTTGCACTGTCCCTGACTCTAGGAGGGTGAAGACATGCCACCACCTCTTTTCAAACTACTCCTTGATACACCTTCACTGGGGAGCAAACGCTTGGAGGAAAGTGCAGAGTCTCTAGTTTCGATTGAACCAATCAGTAGACACCTGAGCCAGCGGACATTGCAATGTTTGAGTGATAGGGAGAGAGAGTGCCATCTACCCACCCAGAGAGAGCACTGCCAATTTTGCTCTCTTGGACCCCGGCTGTTGACGGCAAACAACATGACTGGGATTCGAACTCACGATCCTCTAGTCATAGTGTCAGCGCCTTAGGCTGCTGAGCCTCTTGCGGCCCCGAAATGTTTACTTTTTGTCTAATAATAATGTATTTATCCATTTAAAGAGCCTTTTGTGAAATTATAACTTTCACTATAAAAATATAAAGCATTATTCATTAGAAATGTTATTTTTTAATAATAATAATAATAATAATAAAAATAATAATAATAATAATAATTATTATTATTATTATTATTATTATTATTAATTTATTAATTAATTCAGTCACTTAATAGATATAAACATCTACAGCTTATATATTTACAAAGTTTTAATGTTGTAGCTGTTCCTTTTTTCAGCTTTAAACTCATTTTAACTTTTTAACATAAAAGTTGTGAAAATACTGTTTCATATTACTGAAAATACTATATTCCAAATTTCTGAGTGGTAGTGTTAACAAAACTTCCCCATGGTATTACACCTTATATGTAATATATTAAAATGTTCTGGTGAATCAAACGTGGCATAATTAAAGGCCTGTGTTATATTTACTTTTGATGAATTACATTAACACCTTGATTCAAAATCACATATCTGGACCTCTGATTGGCCAAGATGCTCAAGTTACTGCAGTTTTGTAAGGGGACAGCCAGCTATCCGATGGAGAGGGAGAGTGGGGAACTTGATCCAGACTTGTGTAGACAGAAGGGCGAACAAAATAGTGAAGGGGGAAAGAAAAAAAAATCTGGGGATCAGATAGCCTTAAACAATATTTGAACTAGAGACAAGGGAAATTATATTTCCTGCTCAATATGCTGCAGATGAATTGTCTGAATATTTCCACCAAAGCATAATAAAAGCAGAAGAGAGATGCCACTTCCCATAGGGTGCAAAACCACCAATGAATAGCCACAGAAATCACACACACCACTCAAGAAAGAAGAAAATGAGGGAGCTGCCAAACTGTTGTATGTTTCTGGGGGTACAGAACCCAGCCTTGAGAAATGGCTTTATAGGCAGACTCCTTGCATCCAACACAAACACATACACACACACACATGACAGAAAGTCTTTGGTATCAGAGAACAAAACAGAGAAAAGGTCATAGACATTGAGGGAGCAAAATATCATCATTCACAGGCAAAGTTAGACCTGCACAAGCAAAGCCAATAACCCTGCATCAAGCACACAATGCACAGCTCATAAGTAAGCCAGTCATAGCCGAGGGCAATAACATCTGATGACCAGTAGTAGTGAATCACTGATAAGGAGCTGCACAGAAAGGGTGGATCTTTTATGGGGGTAAGACAGTCACAGCTGCAAGCAACATTAGCTGATGACCACTTTAACAAGCCAGAGGAGCTGAGCTTGACCCCAGCAGCAGAAAGCTACACAGTGTGGGGCTTACAAGTTTGACATGACCAAATATTCTCTGCTCCCGTTGCAAACTTGACTTGATTATTGTTTCTTCTTTACAACATCTAGCAGGTCATATCAAGACTTGAATACTGCTGCTTTGTTCTGGTTGGTCCTACATATGCCATCAGGTCCTTACAGCTGATCTGGAATCCATCAGAAAAATGTACATACTGTATGTTCACTGGCTTCCTGAAGATGCTTGTCTCAGATCTGATGCTTACCTACAATGCTAAAATAGACCCACAATTCCCTATCTAATGGCTGCAGTCAAAACAATACAGACAGATTGCAAACAAATAGCAAATGAAAGTGTCCAAATAGCAAATCAAAACTAACTTCAACAGCATTTAAATAAACACTACTATTGAACACAACTAATCATGCTCTTTGTCCATTCTGGCATCTAGATTGAAATCTGAATTCAGAAATTTGAAGATATGTTTTAAAGCAACATTAACTTTATATATAGTATTAAAATGAACTTACAGCAATATCAATTGAATAAAATTTTAAATTAATTTTAAATTTTATGTGGATCACAATTATAATTTAAATGCTAGGATTTACTTGGGTGGAAAAAAATAGATGTGGAATGCTGGAAAGAAGGAATGCATGATAAACTGGTTAGAGGTTTTAGTTAAAGCCTTTAGTTAAATTTAGGTTAGCCTGATCATTTCTGAATTTGAATCTCTTAATTTGCAGCATAAAAAGTCTAGGGCCGTGCCTGGTATTACCCACAACACCCATCGAAAAAAAAAAAATTCAACAGCAGAAATCTGAAAAAGCTGTGTTATTTTATTTTCCATTTAATACTTTTTGAAGCATTTTGTAAGTTTATTATGATGATTATAATGATGATGATGGTTATTATTATTACTAAATTTATTATAACTAAAATAATAATAATAATAATAATAATAATAATAATCAAAACCCTCATATTTACTCACAATAGGGAAAATAATTTTCTTTAATATTTTTTAGAAAACTGAAAAGAACAGTTTACAATAAGACTTGAGAACGATTAGTCAGAATGTGGTATTAGTGATTTTGAAGTTAGTGAGTTTGAAACTTAATTCCTCACTCTGAACAATACCGAATGCTTGGTCAAATTCAGTAAATGCTGTGGTTCAGCCAACTGATGCTGACTATAATCAAATCAATATAAAAGGGAACAAATCACTAGACCAGACATTTACAATGTACTTGTCAATCCTTTGCCTCTCTCAGGTCTTTTTGTGTGCTAAAGGTGTAGAAGCTGCAGTTTCCTTAAGAGAATCGATGTGCAGTAGACTGCTGAACTACCCATGAGGCATGTGATTAGCCATCATCACAGCAAGGTTTTAATGAAGATACAGTGGGTTCCTTAAACAGAATGTTCCATCAATCAAATATTAGATGATTTGAAGAAATTTCATACAGTCATTTTACAGCCATTATCTATAGCAGCTAATAAGTTTACGTCATTATTCAACACAAAAACTTAATAGACACTTATTACATTTCAAATTGAAATGTAAAGAAAATAAAACTGGGTGGTGATACAAGTGTATGGCAAAAAAGTGCAAACAAAATTCACATAAACTTCTTTTTGCCATTTCAGTCAAACTTTTATTACGTTTTACAAAATATAAGCTTAATCGTCTCATTAGACTGGTGAGTACATCACAAACCAGGCCTGGCTGTCTTTATAGTCCACACATTCTTCTAGACCAGGTGTATCCAAATTCTGGTTCTGGAGATTCTGCAGGGTTTATATTGACCTTAATCTAACACACTTGAACCAGGGAATGAAGGCTTTATATGAAGATGAATATCGGAGTCAGGTGTATTGGATTTTAAAAAAAGTCTGGAATGTTTTGCACTACAATATATCTCCAATAAACCATTTTTATAAGAACATACTACACTGCTCAAAAAAATAAAGGGAACACTTAAACAACACAATGTAACTCCAAGTCAGCCACACTTCTGTGAAACCAACCTGTCCAGTTAGGAAGCAACACTGATTGTGAATCAATTTTACCTGCTGTTGTGCAAATGGAACAGACAACAGGTAGAAATGAGAGGCAATTAGCAAGACAACCCCTATACAGGAGTGGTTCTGCAGGTGGTGACCACAGACCTTTTCTCTGTTCTCATCCTTTCTGGCTGATGTTTTGGTCACTTCTGCATTCTGTCAGTTCTCTCACCATAGAGGTAGCATGAGGTGATGTCTACAACCCACAGAAGTTGCTCAGGTAGTGCAGCTCATCCAGGATGGCACATCAATGTGAGCTGTGGCAAGAAGGTTTGCTGTGTCTGTCAGAACAGTGTCCAGAGCATGGAGCAGATACCAGGAGACAGGCCAGTACACCAGGAGATATGGAGGGGGCCGTAGGAGGGCAACAACCCAGCAGCAGGACCGCTACCTCCTCCTTTGTGCAAGGAGGAACAGGAGGAGCAGAGCCACAGCCCTGCAAAATGACCTCCAGCAGATCACTAATATCCATGTTTCTGCTCAAACTGTCAGCAACAGACTCCATGAGGGTGGTATGAGATTTTGAGTATGATTCCAAATCCAGACCTCCTAGGGGTAATCATTTTGATTTGCATTGATCATTTTTGTTATTTTGTTCTCAACGCATTCCACTATGTAATAAATAAAGATTTTCAACTGGAATATTTTATTCATTGAGATCTAGGATGTGTTATTTTAGTGTTCCCTTTATTTTTTGGAAAAATGTATATAATTATTCAACTTTAATGTAGATATTTTACATGTCTTCAGTACAATAGATAAATTACAAGAAATTGTATGATTCTCGTGAAATTAGATTTTTTGAAAATTTTGCTATTTTTGACTATATTTCTCTTGCTGTGATATGCAGTGCAAACAGTCTTGTCTGTATGATGATCCAATCATCACAATCACATCACAGAGACCTGATACTAATGTTATGTATAAGCCAAGTCTCTTACCTTGAGTTGTACCAGATGAACGTCCACATGCTTGTTGAGGCTGTCCTGCTGGACGGAGTGGGTCAGATCCCTCACTCTCTCTGCTGTAGCTCTCAGCCAGGTTTCTATCTCTGGCAAGTGCAGCACCACTTTCCAGTCTGCTCCAGTGTGCAAAGGAGGGGGTTTCTGGTAACTCCGGCAGGGGTCTCGGCCTTGACCCATCCCGTCCCCACTGCTGCTGGACTCACAGGGGCCTGGCTGCTCATCTTTAGGACAGGACTCCAGGGTAGGTGTGACAGAAGTGATCATAGGGGAGGCAGCCTCGCTGACCACTGGCGACACTGCGATGCTCATGGTGAAAAAGCACTAGATCCTTGGGACGGGGCCTTCCAAAAGAACTGAGAGGAGAAGGAAGAGAGGGAAAGGGAACAAGAGAAGGGAGAGAGAGAAGCACATGAATGAATAACTACAAAGCTGCCAGATTATGTTTAATATATGAGGGGGGAAAGCCATGCGGGTAATTTAGGATGCAAATCCATTGGCAGCCCTTTTCATGCTTTGCTGCTGTAGAAATTAGCCGTCACTTGCCTGTTGACACATTAGAGAGGCACAAATTGGAAATGACTTTTTATCTCTGGGCATATTTCAGCACACTGCGAAGTGTGTACACTCATATTTTGTCTACACTTCTCTTTTTGCGGAACCAACCAGCAAACCCATATAAAACACCACATAGTGATATGTGGTTTCAGTAGTATCTTGTACCAAACACCATGCACATTCAGATTTTTAGAGAGAGAAGCCACAGGCATTAAATCCCTCAGTGCACACCAACTCTGATTAGCTCTCTCCATAATCACCAAGCTTCACTGATGCCTCTTCCCTCTGTAATTCTCCAGCATTAATCTGTATTCAGTAAGCAGTTGCCTGCCCTCTTAATGCTCCAGTTGTGTGATGAAAGAGTGAGCTTCTTGTTAATCTGTCTAGCTTGGTGCTCAATCCCTCTGGGATCTCCCAAAGAAGCTGACACTCTGGCACCTCCCTAACACACTGACTGACCTGTGAAAAGATTGTTCTCCTGACATAAAACAGTTAGTGGTTGGCATAAATGTTCATGCTACTTAAGAAGAGATGATCTCTTAGCACATTTGTGAGATAAATATTTATATGTATACGGTACAGAGAGAAAAATATCAATCATGTTGTCTACATGAAGATAACATATTTCATATTTCATGTCATCATTTCCCTCTGCTTACACCACACGACATCTGGACAACAAATATTTTGTTATTAAAACTAATATACTGTTGCACGGTCCTGCCGCTTTGCGCTTTGCGCTCTATAATAGCAGACACATCAGACCGTTCCTAACGCAACATGCCACTCAACTCTTGGTACAAGCTGTGGTTATCTCACGCCTCGATTACTGCAA
>BRDA01009453.1:3564-18128 GCA_036984385.1 Crenuchus spilurus | reverse complement strand
CCCTGGACTTCATCCCTGTAGGCGGTCTCGTCTCCACCAGATATGTGACCCACCACAGTTGTGTCATCCGCAAATTTGATGATTGTGTTGCTAGAGTAGGTGGGAGTACAGTCGTGGGTGTAGAGTGCATAGAGAAGAGGACACAGCAAACAGCCCTCTGGAACTCCAGTGTTGAGTGTTACCCTGGAGGAATGATGGTCTAACAGACTAGGTATGGTTTGTTAAAAAGTCTTTAATCCAGAGGCAGATGGATTGGGAAAGTCCAAGGTCTTTGAGTTTGGTCACCAGTCTGCTGGGGATGACTGTATTAAAGGCAGAGCTAAAGTCTATGAATAGCATCCTCACATAGCGCCCCTGATGTTCCAGGTCTGTGAGAGTTGTGTGGAGGCCAGTGTTGATGGCATCCATGGTGGACCTTTTTGCTTTGTAGGCAAACTTATGTGGATCGAAGCTGGGTTGGAGAATGGCTCTGATGTGTCATAGAACTTCATTATGACCAGTATGAATGCGACTGGACGGTAGTCATTGAGGTTGCTGATGGTGGGGTTTTTTTTAAAACGCATGGTGATGGTCAAATTGACAAAGATGTGGAAAAGCAAGTCAATTAGCACCAACACCAAACTAAGACTGATGAAAGCCTTGGTCTGGCCAGTAGCTACATATGGATGTGAAGCCTGGACATTGAAGAAAGAGGAAGAAAGACGTATTCAGGCTTTTGAGAACAAGTGCATCAGGAAGTTGCTGAAGATCTCATGGATGAAGATGATGACTACTAAGTTTATGAGATGGCTAAAACTCAAAAAGAGTTACTGATACATGTTAAATCCCGCAAGTTACGTTACTTCGGTCATGTGATGAGGCATGCACATGAGAGCATTGAAGGAAGTTTTATGACTGGACTTGTGGAGGGAGTCCAAAGACGTGGAAGACCAAGAATAACCTGGATGGATAACATCAAGACATGGACTGGATTATCAGGTGCTAGCCTGCTACAAGCAATCAGAGACAGATGGCATTGGAGAGAAGTGACTCGTCTGTGCAGCCTACCATCGCGAAGCGATGATGGCGTATGACATGACATGAAAAACCATCCTTTTTTCAACTTCAGGTTTCTTACAGATGGGGTTGGGTTTGCTTTCTGAATTTGCTAGAATGTCATTTAATGCATTCTTCCATATTCCTATGAATGTTCCATGTGTCATTGGCTACAACACAACCCCAATGCAAGATTGATCCACTCCCATGCTTAATGATTGGAGAGCTGTTGTTTTCATGAAATTCTGTGCCCTTTTTTTCAAGCATACTTTTGCTCATTGCGGCCAGAGCTCTATTTTAACCACATTGGTCCACAGGACTTGTTTCCAAAATGCATCAGGTTTGTTTAGATGTTCTTTTGCAAACTTGACTACTTTTACTACTACGTTTTGTAGTAAGGATGCAGGAGAGGCTTTCTTCTGATGCCTCTTCCTTGAAGGCTATGTTTGTGCAGGTGTCACTGAATAAGAGAACAACCACAACTCCAGAGTTGGCTGAATATTCTTGAAGGTCTTTTGCCATCAAGCAGGGTTTCTGATTTGCCTTTCTAACAATCCTACAAGCATTTGTCTCTGATATTTTTCTTGATCTTTCAGACCTTATTTTGACCTCCATTGTTCTGTAATCTTCCATTTTTATTTACATTTCAAACTGAAGAAATCTGATAACACTTTGCTATCTTCTTATAGCTTTCTCCTGCATTGTTGGCTCTTAAAAGATCCTATGACTGCTGTTTTTAGAACTCGGTTAGAGGAGTATGGGTGTTTTTAAAACTTTGAAATTTGCATCACCTGGCCTTTCCTAATGATGATGGTGAACAATCCTTTACATCAGTCAGTGATGCAGTGGATTACTATAATGGAGCACTGAGCAGCACCCTGGACTTCCACGCACCGCTAAAAACCAGAACAGTCTCTTTCCTTCATTCAGCCCCCTGGTTCACTCGTGATCTACGAGAAATGAAGACAGCTGGACGTGCCCTTGAGCAGAGATACAGAGCCTCCGGCCTTACTGTACATAAGTTGGCTTATTGGGAACACCAGAAAATATACTCAAAGTGCCTTAGAGAGGCTCGGTCACAGTTTTACTCTGGCGTCATCAACAACAGTTTGGGAAATTCTAAACAGTTATTTTCCACTATCAATCATCTTCTCAAACCACAGATCCCTCTATTAAATGAAGCTACTGATGAACATTGTAATAACTTCATGGACTATTTCAAAACAAATATAGTCAAAATCCGTTCTGATCTTGCTAGCACCACCTCTTCAATTGTGCAGACATCTTACACACCCAAAATTTCCAAGCCTCTCAAGTGTTTTCCAGAAGTCCCACAACAAATGGTTGAAGACATCATTAAGAAGATGAAACCCTCTACTTGTGCATTGGACACTTTTCCAACTGCTTTATTAAAAGTAAACATTATAACCGTAAGTCCTATGATCATAACAATAATAAACCATTCTTTCCAAGCTGGCCATGTACCATCTACATTAAAAACTGCCATAGTCAAACCCCTCCTCAAAAAACCAACTCTTCCTGATCATTAGAGGGCACCACAGAAAATTGAAAGTTTTAAAAAAGGACTAAAAACATTTCTTTTTAACAGAACTTATAATCTTTGATTACTTCTTGTTTTTATGATGTTTTATATTGATGATTTTTACTTTGTAGCACTTTGAGATTTGTTGCAAATGTAAAGTGCATTATAAATAAAATTTATTATTATTATTATTATTATTATTATAACAAGCCATAACCTTTACAGGCTAATTAAATCTGTGACCTCAGTCAAATCTGAGCACTCAAATCTCCTAGGGTTCCCTTAGTTTCACAAGATGCTCCTTTCCTTTTTCATTCTATAATTGTACAAAACCAAAATACACTCATATTGCTTAAAAAGTGGAAAAGTTTGTTTCATTTTTTGACCTTGTGTCTTTTGGAGATCATTTTCAATTCATTTTCAATTTCATTTTCAACTTGCCTAATTGTTCACAGTAACAGTAAACAGGTGCATATGCTAGGCTTAATCTGTATTTATTCTTTCTGCAGTACTGCATAGGTGGAGGAGGACACTTTCCAGAAGATACTCCACGTCAGTGTGGAGATTTCACTGGCTTTGACTGGAATGGTTATGGAACACACACTGGAGAAAGTGCATCCAAAGAAATTACAGAAGCAGCTGTTCTGATCTTCTATCGCTGATATAGTGCTAAATATTAGTTCGAAGTTCAAGAATCAGTAATTAGTAGCTTTAGCAGTTCTAGAAAGTCTAGATATTTCATAAAAAATATCTAGGAAGTGACAACTCTCCACAACTCGCCCAAATAAAATATACTTAAGCTACTATCTCCTGTGATTTTGTTGTTTACAGTAGAGCTGGTTTTAAAAACTTTGGTGGACAATTTCTGCATTTTATTTTGAGCATTAAATGGAAAATTAACCATTTATACAAATAGAAAAACCCAAATTTTATGCAGCATATTTAGAAGATTAAAGCCTTTTAGCCTTTCTAAGCTCATGCAGTTAATATAAACATTCTGTATCTCACTAAAGTGAGTGCACCCCTCATATTTCTTCAAATATTTGATTATGTTTTCATGGGACAACACTATAAAAATAAAAATTGGATATTAGTCAGTGCACAGCTTGTGTAGCAGTATAGATTTACTGTCTTCAGAACATAATTCAACACACATCTATTAATGTCCAAATAGCTGATGAGTCATCTCAAAGTGAACATTTATGGAACATAAATGGTGCTTTGGGTAAAATTTTCTCATACTTGTCAGTGGATATTCAACATGACACCTCATGCCAAAAAACTCTGAGGAAATTGTTAATACCTTGAAACTGAGCTATAGCACAGTGGACAATGTCATACAGTTATTTTCCATGACTGGTTCCACTTGGAACAGACCTTGCCAGGGTCAACCAAAAACTTTATCTGTCTACATGTCTACATGTTCAGCATCATATCAAGAGTTTGGCTTCACATAAAAAAGACATGAGTGCTGCCAGCATTGTTGAAGAGGTTGAAGAAGTGGGAGGTCAGTCTGAAGACAAGCAGTCCAAGAGCCTGGATTACTGGAATCATGTCCTGTGGTATGTCGAGATAGGGAGCCGAAAAGGGAGATCAGACTCAAATTTTCTGCAAGCAGCCACTAAAATTTACTGTGGTTACTTTAAAGTCATTCATTAATCTCTCAAGAATCCAAACCATTTGAGAGCCGAGACTTTTTCTCCAAGCTGTTATCCAAACCACAGTTTATACAGTCTGAGAGCCATCAGCTCTGCCCATCATATAATCCTCAGGCATCTTCTGGGGACTTGGACAGCTGACCTGACCTCTGTCATTTCCAATACCAGGGCATCGCCTATTCCAATCAGCAGAGTACCCCAATCCATGTTCCAAATAACATCCTCTTCTGCAGTCTCCAGAGAGAGTGCAGCCAGGCATACGACACGCCACCCATGCATCCATCACATATTCAGCTGCAAACGTAACATCGGGGCAGGTGGGCTCCTCCAAACCCAAACTTCTTGTAGAGAAGATATTGTCAATAGCATTGAGATACCATTTAATTCCATAATTTACACCTCCAATATTAATTTCCTCTGGACACAGTTTGCTATGCAACACACAAATGCAATTAAAGCTGCATCATGCAAAGAAGAAGTCAACACAATTTAGAAACACCAATGTCTTCTCTGGGACAACACTCATTTTAAGTTGATTGAGGCAAAATGAAAAACTGTTCTGTGGTCAGATTAATCAAATTTGAAATTATTTTTGGAAACCCCAGACTTTGTGACATGCAGACGCAATGGGACTGGGACCATAGAGCTTGCATGGTTCAAAAGCCTGCATCTCTAATGGTTGGGGTTGCATTAGTGCCTACAGTGTAGGCAGTTTTCACATATGGAAAGGCACTATCAATGATTAACCACATAGAGAGGTTTTAGAACAATATATCTCCCATCCAAACAATGTGTCTCTCAGGAAATGCCTTGCAAAACAATGTTAAACCACATATCACAACAGCATGACTTCACATAAGAAGAGTCAAGGTGCTTAACTTACTTGCCTGCTGTCCAGACCACATTTGGAGGGGATCATGAAATGAAAAATCCAGCAAAAAACGAACCATGACTGTTGAGCAGCTAGAATGTTACATCAGACAAAAATTGAACAACATTCCTCTCCTACAACTTCAGCAAATGGTCCACTCACTGCCCAGATGTTTACAGACTGTTGTTAAAAGAAGAGTTGGTGCTACACCCTTGTAGACATATCCCAACTTGCTTTGCTGGAATCAAATTATAAATTAAATATTTTTTCATGAAATTGTAAAGTGTCCCACTTAACATCTGAGTGCTCCACATTCTGTTGTGAATAGAATATGGGTCAATGAGATTTGTAAATCATCATTCTGTATTTATGTACATTTATTTACATTTTAGGTGTAAATAAGGTGAGAAATCTGAAACAGTCTACTTGTCATGTGTATCATAATAAATTAAGCAATCCAAAATCTTCACTTTCAAACAATGAAATTTTGTCTGATTTCTGTTAACTGTAAATGTGTAAATATTAGTTACTGGGGTGAGCCCCTTTCCTGTTCGCACCTCTTGTTCAAAGTTCACATGTTGGGAGAATTTAGGGAGAACTGACTTGAAATTCACATGTTTGAAATCTCCAGCAACAATAAACAGTCAATCAGGGTGTGTGTTTTGAAGATTGCTAATAGTGCTGTACAGCACACAGAGCACATCTTTAGCAAGTGGAATGTAAACACTAATTATCCATGCACTAGTGAGTTCCCATGGAAGGTAAAAAGGTCTACGTCTGACAATAATAAACTCCACTAGAGATGAGCAATAACTAGAGACTAGCAGAGAGTTCTTACACCATTCTGTGTTGATGTAAACAAATAGTCCACCACCACAAGTCTTACCGCACAGGCCAAGTCTCTGTCGGCTCAAAACACGGCTAGTCTGTCTAGCTGAATTGCAACATTGGCAATTCTGTCGCTCAGCCATGTCTCTGTGAAAGCCCCCTCTTTTGGCTGCCCACTTCAGGCAAGGCCACAGTCTGGGGGCCTGGTTACCAGAGCAGGCCAAAACTGCATAGCTTCTCTTGTAGCTCATCGTTTATTGTGTCCTTTGGTTGATTCTGGTAGTGTAGCAGCATCTGATGGTTGTATACATGGACACTGGTTGTTTTTATGTCCAAGAAGTGGAAAGCAAACACAAGTGAAAAACACAAAAAGCTCTGTTTTGTGGCCAAAGCAGCCACTGCAAGCTACAGCCATGCCTCCAGCAACAACAACATGGTAATGGATGGATGGATTATGGACTTAGCACTAGATCATTTTAGCATTATCCATGATTTTCCTGAACTTTAACCTTTCCCAAGATTCATAGCTGAAGCCGGTTTTTAGCTTCAGGATAGTGCGTTTATATTATGAACAGTTCGAATAACGGACATTCATTGCTGCTCTTTTCTGAAACATGGACAAAAATACTGAGTGTTTGCACAGTAAGGACGCTTTAAGAAAGCACAACGCAACGACATTAAGAAAACGCAGTGCAACATTAATAAAGCGCAATGCAACGACATTAAGAAAGCGCAGCGCAACATTAAGAAAGCGCAACACAACGACATTAAGGAAGCGCAGCGCAGCATTAAGAAAGCACAACGCAACGACATTAAGAAAGCGCAGCGCAACATTAAGAAAGCGCAATGCAACGACATTAAGAAAGCGCAATTCAACAACATTAAAAAAGCACAGCGCAACAACATTAAGAAAGCGCAGCACAACATTAAGAAAACCCACACTGGAAGTGCTCCCGGCTGCTAGGGGGGGCTGTTTAGCTGTTGATGTTGCCAGCATGAGCCAGAAACTTGCTGTGCTATCTGGAGGAATTTTTGCTCACGGCTGTAATAGGCTATATGCACACGGGTGTGCTGACTTATTTCTGGTAAAATCTCAGCCAGCTCACTAACTTTCACTATCCACACTGTTGTGATGAGTTTAGTGAAGTTGCGGTAATGTCCCAAGCTAAAATGTTTAAGTTTCAGCGAGCTGACAGCGCTACTGCTGAACATTGCTGTGTACCTTTGTGTCAAGCCTCCAGTAAGTACTTAGCTGTTTGAGTGGAACAATTTCTCCGTCCCACTTCCAAGACTGGGGGTTTGGGACAACCCAAAAGAAAGAGAAAGCAACCAACGGAGGATGGCACGCCAGTCAAAGAGCACTCCCCAGGGACCACGACTACTAACCTCCCACCACTTCACCCTCATAAAAGAGGATGTATATAATGTAAATAGCAATCATCTGTATGTGAAATCTGGTTTACCTGCTGTAATGATATGATCATCCTGAGTTGTGTAATTCCCTACAAGTTAGGTAGGTGGCGCATGTGTATTATAAAAGCCCAGTGTTAGAACTTACACGAGGTTGTTTTGTTGTAGAAGAACTCCGTCCAGAGTGTACGCCCGTGATAAATGTTATTCTAGTTTAATAGTAAAACTTACGTTCTCTTCAAGTATCTGTGTGTTTATTCAAGAACCCACAACATAAACAAAACACCTGCATTGTGACCAAATGCTGATTTACTGCAATAAAATCACTGTTCAATTTAACTAGTACTAGATTGGTCACCCACCTGTCAGTTCTGATCTCCTACCTAAACATAGCCATTACTGTATCAATTACACAAAATGCTGACACTAGGGATGTCCCGATCACCTTTTTTCTGTTCCTGATCCGATCTGAGTCATTAATTTTTTAGTGTCTCCCGATACCGAGTCTCAAACCAATACTTCTATGTTCTAGATAAGAACTAGATAATACTCCTCACACAGTGCACACATTACATTATAGTTAATAAAATTAATCCAATGTTTATATTTAACAACTGCAATGCTTTAGGGGAAAACCTGCCATCTTCCAAACTATTGTTAAGTGTTTCCAAAAGCTCTAAAAGACGCCGAAAACCTGTATTCTCTACCACAGCGATCGGCTGGTCATCCAAAGCAATGAATTCAGTGACCCTCTCTGTGATCTTCTTGGCCGTAGCGCTGTCTTGAGAGAACTTTTCTTTTAAAACTTTCTGATAGTGTAGATTGCTTAGGTGCAGCCTTTAACTGAGCTGTCTGAACGAACTCACTGTATTCTGTTAAAGGTTTATTTTTTAGGTGCCGTATTAAATTTGTAGTATTAAAATTAATAGGCAGGGCAGTACTCTGCCACACTGAAGGGGGCGTACGTGAGCCAGAGGGTGCTTGCTGCTGTGCTTTTACTGAGGAGGTGAGTGAGAGTGAACAACACGGAGGATGCAGAGTAAACGCCGTTTACTCTCGCTTGTGTAATTGTAACGTTTTTTTCTTATCTTTACGTACCTTACGTGTGTGAGAGACTGTGTGTGTGTGAGGAATGCTGATGAGGTACGAAATAACCAGTAGCCAATTGAATAAGCTCCCTTTTGGGTTTATATATTTGTAAATCCGACTCTACAGGAGTCAGTGTCTCACCAACCATGAACCTCACCACACATCATTGTATTAAATGCAGATCTGCTTCTACCACCCCGTGAAACACTCATATTGCAGACATTACACTTCGCTGTTGGACTCGTATCGCTTTCTAATTTGAAGTAATTCCACACAGCAGACATTATAAACACGTTCTGATACAAGCTCTGCTCTCGTTTTACTACTCCTTTGTTTACGACAAAGATCGGGCTTAGGTTTGTGTTCAGAAAAGCCGATACCGATCAGTTAAAAATGCTGTGATCGGCCCGATTCCGATCTTTGAGATTGGATCGGGACATCCCTAGCTGACACCATTTTAATGCTTATTGCTTCATTATAATCAGTCATTTTCTATATACAATTGTTACATATGTACAAACACCACTGTAATAATTATAATTACAACTATAATAACAATGAATTATATTTAAACAATTAACTTGCACAACAGTTGTAACTTTCTTAAATCCACTCAAAAACAACTGGAATTTTACATAACCAGTTGGGATCTGTGACGAGTAGCTCACCTCTTTATGCCCCTGATTTGTGCAATACAGTAGAGGTCTGCGCGGGACAGATTTTTTTAGTCCCGCTCCCGCATGTTTTTGTCCCGCTCCCGCCATAAAATCGTCATATTTGGTCCCGCTCCTGCCCGACACGGGGGGGGGGGTGTTCGCGCGCACGCGAGTTGAGTTTAGTTTGTCCTCCAGTGTGTGTGGGTTGCACAAGCAGTCTCTTTCAGAAAGACAGAAGGAGGGGCGGATGTTGCTGGATTGGTTCTGGGTTGGATGTAAGATCCGAAGATTGAGAAAATACCCGGAGTTACTGCTCGCTCCGTAGCTCCACCCTAGTACTGCCCCTGTTCCTCACATCAATCTGATTAACTATACAGAGCTTAAAACTTACTTAAATAATGTGCTGATAGACAAAAAAGTGACTGAACAGATCCAGCATCATACAGAACAGTGTTTTCTACGGTGGCCGAGAAGACCCAATGCGCTTCAGATTCAGAAACGCGTTTCAGATTTACAAACGCACTTCGGATTCAGACCCAACGCGCTTCGGATTCACAAACGAGCTACAAAACTGTTCACAACACAACGAAAGTGTTCCCGGAGGACATCAAAGAATGTGGGATTATACACAGCGAGGTCATACGTAAACAAAACGTCCCCGAATGCGGCAGCATCTCTAAGGACAAGTAAGTTTAGTTATATTTGTTAACTGTAATTATGTAAATCATGGTTTTAGTAGAGGCTAAGAAATGTATTGGGGAAAGCTTGCATACCGCTAAAGCTAGACATGTCGAACCAAAATATGTTTAATACTTCAATACTTTAGCTTCTTGCTATCTTCTGAAGCAATAAGCTGCTTTTTCTTGCCTTTTTAGCACGGCAATATAAAAATACATATTGTTTTTATTTGAGCAGCTGGATGTATAGGGGAAGGAATTGTAAGCTAATGTTTCTAGGTTAAACAAGCCTGTAGACAAAGTTTAGAACTCACAGGTTATATCACAGTAGCTATATTTAGAATTATTAACCTAATGTGTTAGTGTAAAATTTAGAAATGATTAACTAGTGTGATGCATCTGACCTGATGGCTACACAGCAAAGTTTATCATTACCTAAAGATAGCAATGAATTATTATTCACTTTGTACTTATAAACAGATGTAAGGATGTCAATCTCCAGAGCTCTTTAGAGTGGTATAATTAACTTCTATTAATTTTTTTATTTATACTTTGTCACTTTGTCAACTTAACAGACTCAGACTTTCAAGTTAAATATACATGGTGTTTATTTATTTGACAAATGTAGGTAGAAAATCAGATTAGATTGAGTGTACTACAATTCACCTGGCCTCCCTTTATTTTATGTCCAGGTTATGTTTTGTCCATTTTGTGGAACGGTTTTAAGTCACACTGGATCATTTTGTGCTTCATGTGGTGGAAACATTCAGTTTTTAAGAAATATTCAGGATAATGGTAAGTTTTCTCTTGAATATCGTACTTTTTTAAAACTGAGATACTTGTTTCAGCATTATAATGAATGATATAGTATTCATTTGTGAATATTACAATTTGAGTAACACAGCTCATTTATTGCATAACCCAAAGTAAAAGGGATTTCACTTCTTTTAAAGTTATGAGAAATGTGAAGTAACCAAAACTCAGACTATTATTGCAATCTTTCTTATCCTATGATAACTATTGCGATTAATATTTTAATTACTTGCTGTCCTTTACTTGCTGTCCTTTTTCTGTCTTGGGACAGAAACATTCCTTGACAGTTAAGAGAGATGATGTGATGCGAATAATGGCAGAAGTTGATTCAGCTGCAGTTGAACAGCACTCTGCACGCAGGTTTGTCAGAAGATCGTACTACTCAATGGGACCAAACCATGTCTGGCACGTTGATGGATACGATAAACTGAAACCATACGGCTTGGCTATCAGTGGCTGTATCGACGGCTTTTCAAGAAGAGTATTGTGGCTTAAATGTGGAAGGTCTAACAATGATCCAGATATCATTGCTCAAAATTAATAATAATAATAATAATAATAATAAGTTGAACTTATATAGCGCCTTTCTCAATCCCAAGGACGCTTAACAGAGCAAGAAAAAAAAAATTACATGCAATGTGTATCAGAGTTTGGCCTACTTCCAATGTGCCTCCGCACAGATTGTGGCATTCACTGTGCATTACGATCTGATCAAGTCGATGAATTTGCTGGACCCCAAAGTCACATGTACGGCACATCAACTTCAAACCAACACATTGAAAGCTGGTGTTCTTACTTTAGAAGACAAAGTTAACTAAAAAAAAGTTTATATAATATTATAAGTCTATAATATTCAGTTCAGCAACCTCTATTTCATAGAGGCTGTTTGCTAATAACTCACAGTGCATTCTTTATCATGCTTTAATCAAGTAGTTCACTCTAATTTATCCATGTCTTCACTATTCATAAAGGAAGGAAAGGTACTTCATAAAGACTGTTAGTTATCTCTTTAGCAACATGGTACAAAATTTATTGGATTGTCATTCCACCACTAGGAGTCAATTCTGGATGGAGCAGTTCAGCGACTTGAGGGAAAGACATCTCTTCAATGGTAGCCATGAACATATGTGTTTGTTGCGATACAGCTTCTTGGACATTCTGCAAAAGAAACTTGAAGCTTTGGAACACACACTATTCGACCTGTTCATCAGTCCCGCTGTCCATCTGGTAAACCAGAAGCTATGTACCACCTTCCTCAACGGTAATGTTGCATTACCATGTTCATACTGAAGAATAACCTTTACATTTAAACAGTAAATGTATTTGTTATGTTATGGTTTACCGACTCTTAGGTTCAATGGAAGGAATTGTGGAATCCCTGTATCTCCATTAGCCCTAAATCAGTTCAACACTCTTGTGCCAGCTTGTTGCAGTCATTGTGGAGATGAAGACCTTCAACTGCGTTTTGAGGACCTGCAGAGACAAAGTGGGCTACCTGCACCAGTAAACTGGACCATGGCTGTGGAAACTTACATCTCATTGAAAAGTCTGTCTGGACTTTAAGGTACAGAGTTGAATAGTAACACATTTGTTAACTTCTCAGAATACACATTTATTTTTAGGCATTCAGGTTGCAACACTAAAAAACTGAGTACTGCATTTTTCTCCAACACAAAAACTTGAACAAGTGGTTTTACAGAAAAAATTATCAATTTCAAATGAAGCCATTAGGTATATAACATTTTTATCCACACAGAGCGAGTATAGCTGCAGGTTTTCTTTGCAAACAAGAAGTGCACACCTGATTCCACTTGCTTAGTCAGTTAGTGTCACTCTTAGTGCAGTGGAAACCTGCAACCACACTGGGCCTTTGCAGATAAGTTAAGACTGTGTATAACAGGTGTCCAGACAGAATATTATGACCACCGACCTAGTAATGGCAATAAACCACCCAGTTTATCAGCTCTTTTTGCCATAATTGGTATTATTAATTGGCCATCTGTTTCTTTGCATACTCTTAAAACCCTTTCACCAGAGTATGGTTGGAGTAGATCAACTGTGTGGTTATTGCTACTGCTAGGTAGGTGGTAATAAGATTTGACCATGTGTAAAATGAAAATGCACACATTCTAATGCTGAATATAACAAAAAATACGTCACACATCACAAAAAATGTGTACACTCAGGCTATCGCTAACCTGGTAACAATTCAATTTTGGGTCTCCTAACAGATCTTGGTTTCACGGAAGGCCAAACCCAGGAGAATTCTGTATTCCATAGTCCATGGCTTCTTGAAATTCTTCATAGCTATGTGATATTGGGATCTTAATTGTGTTGGCGCAAGTAGTTGCCAAAGGAAAGCGTGAGCTCCATTCAAATGTTAGCTGTGGTTGTGGCTTTATTGCTGCAGGGGAAATTTCCTTTAGCCCAGTTCCAAACATCAGCACATCCTGAAGAGAAGGGCCTGCAGTTTTTTCTAAAAATAGATGAATAAGGAACAGTCAAAACTGAATTACACAGTTTGAACTGTGTATTTTTTCCACATTTTCAATTAAGAAACCCCACAAATACACAACTACATCCCTACATTTGTCAAAATGTTTAAATCACAGTGAAAGCATCCTGCTGTCTGGAGCATGCTTGAATGTTTATCTGTGCATCTCTCTAGGTCACTCACAGATGTTGCATTGAAGATCTAGATAATACATTTTATACTTAATTTCAAAGACATATTTCACAATTTCTATATTTGCCTAAATGGAACTGATAAGGTACTGTTGTTCTTACAATATTAATATCAACATTATCTTAAAGATTTCAGACCCTGTATTCATAAAACTTCTTCAAGAAGGAGCTGGTATTGTATCTAAGATCACTGCAAATGAGACAGGAAGCTGATCTTAGATAATCACACATACTCTGAAGCTTTATGAATATGGGCCTAGATAGAGATGGAACGATCGATCGGCTATGTATCGGCTATCGGCCAATCACGCTGAAAAGGGATCAGAAATCGAAAATCTCAGAAATGCAGATCGGCCCATCTCTAGGCCTATATTAAGTAAACCTTAAACAACATTCAAACTGATTTACTGGACTACATATGTTGTCTCATTATATTAAGTTACATTACCTCAAGGAGAGAATTCCTCACTTCTGTGTCTGATATGTCTTCAATAGGAGCCTCAATGGACTTCACTGTACCTACAAGATACTGGAAAAGATTTGGGGAAAGACACCGAGGCCCTGGACCACCGTGGACTATGGACACTGCAATCATTCTTCCTATATGGAAGTATTCATCTTCACCTGCAGCTAAAAATGTAACTAGTTCAGTGATCCATGTCAATAAAACTTGGTGAGCAGCATGATTAAAATGTTGTGATTAATAAATTTTACCTTGACTGTTGAATGCTAGATATTTTGCAGGGCCTCTGCCTTCAAAGACTCTTCTTGTTCTTATGGAGTCCATTAGCAATGTAAGAAATTCACGTTTAGGCCCTCCTGTGTCCATACCCTCTTCTGTCTGCCCAACATCATCAGAGAATTTAACAAGCATATCATAAGATGGGTTGTATGTAGATCTCTTAAATCCTCGCATGGCTCCGTCCCACACATTTGCTCTGTTAATGTTGAATCTGTTGCAGGACATTTGATCTATCTTCAGAGACAGATTGGACACTACATCTGCAGCAGTCAGTCCCATACTGTAAATTAAACAGACATACAAAGAAGTTTGGGCATGTTTTCACCATGGTCGGAAATGAGCGATTTCACAATTACAGTTATAGACAATAGTAATTCCCATTTCACTTCATTTTTATACTGATAACTTTGATCTGAATAAACATGACAACACAGCACTGTAATGTACTGATACGCGTGTATTTTCAGTATATGTTTGCTGTCCAAATAATGATGTGCCTCCACATAGTAACTTTAGTGAAGGCAAAAGTATTTGTAACACTCAATGCAAGTTAATGA
>BRDA01009451.1:38791-82670 GCA_036984385.1 Crenuchus spilurus | reverse complement strand
TCTAATTTGTGACCTGATTAATTAGGGCATAGGGATGTACCATTTTGGGAGAGGGGACAATGAGTTTCTCAAGATAAAAGGAATAAATGAAATTGGAGACAGCCACATGCATTGCTTGCATGTACAGAAGCAACATGCATCTAGATGTTAACATACCACTTTGTCTATACAACATTGGTTAGGGTGGACCTTTTTGGCTCTGTGGGGGGGGTGCACACCTACCTTGGCTACGGGCCTGGGTTTCTATTTAGGCTGCTGCAAGCTCATGAATGGCTCTGCCATTTCTTGCTAACGTGTGATTGGCCATTGCCGCTTTCACTCCCTCAACCAGCATCTAGACTGCAATTTGGCCAGCAGTCTGTTTTCACCAGTCTGTGATAAGCCATCTATTTACATGCCTCTAAGTTGAACTATTATATTCAGAATATCTGCTTATTTTTAATAAAAAATGAGGTATAATTTTATGTAAATGAGGTCTATTGTCCGTACAGTCCAAACATAAGTGTAACATTGGTGAAAATGAAGTTGACTGAAAAGAATTGGGTGATAATTTTATGCTACATGCTTTTAACAGTTTGTTATTTTATAATTATATGTAATAATGTATTATTATTTTATTAATTATTAATATTATTTTTTATTATTTTATAATTCATAATAACATTTTATAGTTATTAATATATTATTAATAGTAACTAGTAATTAATAAAATATAAATCATAATTTGTCAATATTTATTAATAATTAATAATAATAATAATAATAATAATAATAATACAATTTATCTTCAAGTACCAATTTTATTTTATTTGAACATGTAATAAATTATACACCCCCATGCCTACATCATTTTAAGCTCTTGTAGTAAATAAAACATAATTTTCCTTCTACTCTGCTCTAATCTGTATTTTCAGATCCCATTCTACTGAATTTTCTAAAATTGTAAAGTCTACTTCAGTCATCTCCAACACCTTTTCTACTGTGCTAATATAAGTTTTCTGAAGATCATTTTTAAAGCATTTTTAAATCCCCCTTTTATTTTATTTAGCTTTTTTTTTATTTAGTGTAATAAAGGCAACAGATATGTATTATGTAAATATGTTAATAGATTCCATTCTACTCTAACATATATTTTTATTCCTTTATATCTTCTTATTTTACATTTAACTTTTAGACAAGGAGGCAACATCAAAGATAAACTTTTATTAGAAACTTCATCTAGGTATTGCAAAATCATATTAAAAGACCTACTTGACAAATATTCATTGTTATAGTACAAGTTAAACTATTATATATTTACAAATTGTTGACCTTCATCTTAAGTGGGTTTACATTTGTGTATGCACATATAAAGAAAATCCAGCAGATGGCACCACAGTCTTTTCTGTAATTTGATGTTTCAGACAGAATATGTTCCTTGAATAGTGTAATGCCCTGCCCTGCGCTGAGGTGGTAGGGGACTAACCGTGACCCTGATAAGGATTAAGCAGGTGGGATAATGGATGGATGGATATTTCTTGAAGAAAATCAAAGAGGAATGAAACTGTATTTCAGTAATAGCTCATTAAAGGCTATTGCTACTAATAATAAATGACAATAGACATATTTCCTGATAGTCATTGGAAGACTTTGATATTATCAAGGCTTGAAAAATTATGTACTCCAGATTGCAGGTCAATTGTCACATGCTGTTGCCATAATAAATATATTTTACTGTTTTATCAATTATCCATAACATTTACACTGTATTTTTTTCAATATATTTTTGTAAGATTTTTTTGAGCTGTTGTCAATGAATATTGAATTGCACAAACATACTTTGAGAGGGCTTCAGATGCAGCGCCTCACTTTATGAAGAAGCAAGTTCACACTGCTACAGCAAGACATCAGGCAAAATACTTCAGTTTTATATAACAAAAACTATATTTTTGATTTACTATACAGTATATCATATCTGTAGTCAACCAACAAAGATCATACCAAGAGTAAGATGTGTAATAATCCATAAGGTCACAAACAATTACAAAGGTAAAGTCATGAGTTCACCTAAAGGAGAACACTGAACAACAATGGTGTGCATGGCAGGGTTGCAAGGCGAAAGCTGTTGCTATCATTGATGGAAGAATGAACTCTGAATTATATGTGAAAATTCTGAAGGAAAATGTCAGGACATCTGTCTTTGAGCTGAATCTCAAGAAAACTTGGCTTATGCAGCAAGACAACAACTCTAAGCACACAACTCTTTCTTCCAACAACTGGTTAAAATACCTCACAGTTATACAAGATATGAATAGAAGTTTGATGTTTCATTAAAATGCAGAGTGAGTGGCAGAAACTGGTCAGTTAACTGTATTTTGTTTGTCAGAAGCATGAACAATAGTAGCACTGAGCTGCAGCTGGGAAGTAAGCACTGGGTTTGAACTTTGCTGTTTAAAGATTGCTCAGTTTGTTTACATGATGTGGACAAATGAACAGATGTAACATATCCTAGTGAATGCATATTTTTCTGCAATCACATCTACTCATGTTGCAACAGGCTAAGCTATTGCTCTCCACGTGCTTCACTTACCAACATGTTCAGTGGTTACATAAATGAGTGTAAACAGGAGAACAAGGACATATTATGCCACTGATGCACTACTTTTCCATAGCAGCTCTGATGCTTTTTATCTTCATATCCTGCCTGAACTATGGTTGGTCTAATTTTTTAGCAAATCTGGAGTTATATTTTAATGTTATACTGCAACAACATTAAATGTCCACCCAGTTTGCATTTTTCTTATGTCCTGTTTAGTATGGTTTATTAAAGTCTAGTATAGAATAATATAGTCGTAAAGTCTTTGTTCATTATGTAATTCAAAAAGTAGTATCAGAATATGATTAACTCACCATTCTGTTCTGGCACCAGTGTCCTGTGGGGCACAACTGTTATGCTTCTGGGAACCACTCAATGTACGAGAAGTCCATTCTCAGTATTCCTTCACTACAGCTGCTCTGCTATATCTCTCAAATTTAGAAGTTTCTGAGATGCTACCACCCTTCACCTGGTACTCTAATATCGTGCCCATCAGTCAAACTGTGTTCTTTGCCCATGATTCTTTTGCACTCTGCTACGACTGATTGGTGTGCTAGCTAAGTTATATATGCAGCAAACGCAGTCATGTAGCATCTGTGCCGAGTTCATTTCAAAGCATAATATCTGATCATAATAATAATTTCATATTTTTGCCAGACTCTAGGAAATTGACTGTAACTTTAAAAATTGACTTTGGACCTCTGAGCAAAAGTTAAGTCCTTAGTCTAAGTAAAACACTCTGTCTCTGGTTGAGGAGTGGCTGATATTAGGAATGCAGCAGCTGTAGTCCAAGAAATGCACAAATATTTATAATGTTGTAACTTATTCACACTCACAGTGAAATATTTTTGATACATAATTTCAGATTGAAATGAGTTATAAGCCACACTGATCAACATTCAAACATACTTGAAATATGTATATTTACATGTAATGAATACAAAATGTTTATTTTTTAGTTTACCTTGAATTTACCTTTTTTAAAAATTAAATTATAACATTAATTGACTTTTTTTCATAATATTCAACATTTTTGATGTATGACTGTAGTCATTTAGTTCAGACAATTTACAAATATTTCTGTAAATGTGAGATCTAGCTGGTGTGGTTTCTCTGGATGATTAGCATTAGAAAACTGTTCTAACTGTCTTTATTTCATTACATTAAAAAGTAGTGAGTTAGACTATAGCTGTGCTTTATCTTTTTAGAAATTGACTTTAAATCATTAATAGACAGATTAAGATTAAACCTAAACCAAAAATACTGAGAAGTCTTATTGAGAAGTCTTTATAATTTTTCTTTACAATCATTGTCCAATAAACTGGTTCTCAATGAGACTTTGAACAAGATAGAGAAGAACATGTGGTTATATAACTTTCTATACAGTGTTTAATTCATCAGTCCTGTAAAAATGAACAGTGCACTTCCTTTCCAGAAACCAGAGCAGCCAAACCTGTTAACCAATTCATCAAAAGATAAAGAAGCTTTGTAGAATGAAAAATGTCACCTGCTTTGTTCAGAAGTTTGCTGCTAAGAAATACTGCAAACACTGTAACACAATAACACTGGGGCATATTGGGGCATACTGGCCTTTGAGTCTTCAGCCCTTTACACAATAATCTCAATTTACTGCAGTAATCTCCATTTACACTCTTTTTATAGTGTAGGCTGAATTAATATATACTTAATGAAATATGTGTCATAATAGGCAAATGTATCCATAATCATAATTGCAAAAAGATTTCAGAAGACCTTCAGAAGGTTTTCATCCTTCATGCTAACACATCTCAAAAAACAATATTTTTTAGGAATATTGTTGTTCATAATTTAACACAAAAAGGTAAACTGTCATATTTCATATTTATTGCAGATAAAGTGACATTTCAAGCCTTTGTTTTCTTTACTGTTGATCATTTATAGCTCATAACAATCAGAAATCCAAAATCTCAAATGATTTTGAAAATGAATTAAAAAATGACCCGAGGAACCCGAGTGGCTCAGCAGACCAAGGCACTGTCACTGTGATATGAGGATCGTGAATTTGAATTCCAATGCTTGCCATCAGCGGTCAGTTCCAGACAGAGTGAAAATTGACTGTGCTCTTTTTGGGCAGGAAAGATGGCACTTTCTCCCCATCACTACTAAGTAATGTCGGCTGGCTCAGGCATCTGCCAGGCGATCCATCAGAACTGTGGATCCTGCACTTTCCTCCGAGCGTGTTGGTTGCCCGGCGGTGATGTATTGGTAGCAGTGAGAAAAGAGGTGGAGCTTGACTTCACATGCATCGGAGGAGGCCTGTGTTAGTCTGCACCCTGCTAGAGTCAGGAACATTAATGTGATAGGAAGAGTCAATGAATGGGAGGGTCAGTTGGGGAGAAAATTGGGTAAAAGAAAAAAAAAATCATTAACATTATAACAAAAATAAAGCTTTGTCCCTTTAAATATAATAAATATGAAAAAAATCTAGTGTAATTAACATGACGTTTGTACAAAACTTAGCCTGAACTAAATAATCAGTATTGATTAAGGCATCAAGTTGTCTTAATATTTTAAGTTGATCTGCAACAACATTTGAAAGGTGGTATGAAAATGATTTATAAAAGTAACACCTACATGAATGCAATATTTTGACAGCATTAGCATGTCAATAAGTATATATCAGCACAAGAGGAGAGTGAACACATTATGAGCAATAACATGCAGATGTAATCCATTTCAGATCACAATCTGTGACAAAATGAATTGCAAAACTTGTGAATCCCACACTGAGGTAGGCAGTTTGTTTCACAATTTCTGAGCCTTAAAATAATAGGTGTAAGATGCCAGCACATCAAATGGCCAAATAGATACATGTTTTCTATATTAAAATGCTCCAGTGGTGCAACTGGTCAACGTACAGATAACATTTTGAGGTTGTGAGTTCAAGCCTCATCTGGAGCACGTTTTGGGGGCAGCCTTGGCCTGGTGGTTAGAGATCTGGGGTGCATTTCCCAAAACGTTCTTAAGGCTAAGTACTCGTAACCTCGTACTTACAAACATTCTTAAATTTACGAGTGTTTCCCAAAAGCCTTCGTAACCCACGTCGTACTTAAACTTGTTCGTAAATCTACGAGTGGTCTGACCCTCTCGTAACTGGCCAATTTGTTCTTAACTTGAAGTTTACGTTCAGTTCTGTCTGAAAAACGAAAGAGGTCACTGATCATCCTTTGAAAAACGCAACACTCAGCACACGCGTTTATATACAAACAAGAATTCATGAACATTAACATTTTCTTTTGAAAACGTAACTGCGTCATTATAAATGGGCAAATCCTCTTGGTTACGTGTCCATGATTAATCAGTGAATTTGATTGGTTAAGAGTTGACAAGCTTAGTACGCCAATTTGTAACCATTGCATCGGACACAATATATTAATGTACTACTACGACTGTTACACTGGATAAAAACCCACTGCATTTATGTCATTTATATGTGTATATCAATACATAATATATTGTACTTTAAGCAATCTTAGTTTTTTTATTACGTGAAAACAATAATTTCAACTTAATAAGTACATGTATGTGCAGTACTGAACTAAGGACGCTGGCTCTAATTTACATGTAGGCTTGGCATGCGATGGACAGCAACTGCAAATGAAATGTTTTTATGTTTTTGCATGTATGTAGTGTAAATACTTTTTTGATGTTTGGTTTTATAATTATTGTTTACATAACGATACGTTTGTGGCTTAATAATAAAGAAATGTATGTAAATCGGTGGTTCAGTTTTTGACTGGCCGAGCCTATTTGACGCAGACACGAGGGCGGAGTCAACTAAGTGCTACTTAGGAACTCGTTCGTAAGTTTGGAAGATAAGAAGGCTTTTGGGAAACAGTCGGAAACAGCGTTCTTAAAGTTGCGTCGTTCTTAAAGTTGTTCGTAAATCGCTAAGTTGAATCGCTTTCGGGAAACGCACCCCTGGTCTTGAGACTGAAGGATCATCGGCTCAATCCCCGGTCAGGTCATGACTGAAGTGCCATTGAACAAGGCACCTAACCCTCAACTGCTAACTGGGCACCGTGGATAGGACTGCTCACTGCTTCGTTCATATGTTCTCACAGCCTAGTGTGTGTTTCACTGCACAAATGGGATAAATGCAGAGATCAAATTCCATTTTGTGCAATCAAATTGGCAAAAAGTTTAATCTAATCTAATCTAGAAGAAGCATGATCATGCTATGTATTATTTAAAGCAGTAAATAACCATAGTGAGTAGATACCAATAAATATTCAAGTATTCAAAGTTGCAACAACTGATGTAAAACACTCTTCCTGTGAAAATAATCAGTGCAACATTTTGCATTAGCACCACCTGTTGAATCATTTCAGTGAAAACCTTTGTTCAGTAATTGTCATGAACAGAAAGCAAACACGTCTATTACAAAAACTGCTCAATGTTTTATTTTATAAAAATAAACATAAAAACATCTAATTTTTTTATTTTTTTCCACTCACATTTGAAATGTCATTTATAAAACACAGTGTAAGTAGATGACATCAATGAAAACAAACAGTCACTGAACACAAAGGCATAAAAAAACACTTTTGCATATAATATGGTGCAGTCAGGTTCATTAGTTTTAAGATTACTGCAGATGGAAAATTCTTGTTTTGTACACTTAGAAAAATAATGCTCACAACCTTAAACTAGGCAGTCTAGTAAAAAGTACAATGTAACTTGTCTAATTAGTTATACAGTGCATCATCTAAAAATGTAAATATTGTGAAAAAGTTCATTGTTCATCATTTCATTGAAATAGTTACACTGTCATATTTAAGTTATTACACATAAAATGACATTTCAAGTCTGTTTTGTTGTTTTACTGTTTACTGTTGATCAGAATGGAAGCTGAATTACTCAAATATTTCATTTGGAATTTGAGTAAATGATAATTTAAACAGTATCAACAAAAAGACTTAAATATGTCACTTTACATGTGATGATAGTTTACATTTTATTTTAAATTATAAACAAAAATGTGATTTTGGAGATGCACTAGTAAAAGTCAAATTGAACATTGAGACTAAGGTGCCTTATTAGTCTTCTCCACCTGCAGCCTTGGTTAGTCAATTATCATAGATCAAGCCATCTAGAGCCCTTCTGGATAGAGGTAGTAATAAACAGCTCCATCCTCTCCTCCAGTCGTGAGCAGTCCTCAACCCCCTTGCAGCTTTGGATATGAACCAAGAACATAACCACCACTGCATTCACTGATTTCTTTTGTTTACACTGGTTAAACGATGTGTTAAGATGTCTACAAGCCCTTTCATCTTTTTTGTTATTATTTTAATAATTATTCATTCAAGATATCAACATTGATGCATTACTGGATATAACATGTTTTTTGACCTTTTGTTATGAGATTCGGGTGGTGATTTTGCCTGATTTGGTAACTGTGTGGATCTTTCTGATGCCAGTATATTTAAAGAGGCTGGGGTCAAAAGGTTAGAGACGTTTGCTTGGGAATGAAAAGTGTCCAATTCAAACTGGCAAAAAAAGCTGAAGAGCACTTGAGCAAGTCACATAACACCCAAAATACTCCCTGGGTACTGTAGCAGTTGGCTAGCCACTGCTCTGAGTATGTGTGCTCTCTGCCTCTTAGTGTGTGTATTCACTCTGGGTGGGTTAAATGCAGAGAGGAATTTCCCTCCATTGATCAATAAAAAGTACTTCTTGAATAGATCAAGCCAAGAATGAAAGCATAATTATTTAAAGAATGCTAATGATAAAAAAATGTAAGCTGAACTCAGAGCACGTTGACCCTAAATAAGAAATACACAGTAAAGTAGGGCTGACTACTGTTATTTGTGATGCTTATTTTCACTCAGCAATGGCTGTCTGTGAGTTAATAACCAAGAACTAAAGAGGAACCTTTGTACACCAGTGCAGCAGTCTCTGATTTCTCAGCTGCGGCCTTGACTTTGAAGACCTAAACTTTAAATTTGAATCAGTTCTCATTTGAGTCTCAAATATGAACCAGTATGGCAGTCATGACTTTCCTCACAAGTTGCTTTTTGGTCACATTGTAAAGGATGTGCCGTTTTCGTAAGTGCCGCTTTCCACCGACCTCCTGGAGGAGAGGTATGCCTCTGAAGTGACTCTTGAGGTGCGCCTGCCCCCCATGTATCTCTTCCCACGACACCAGGCATCCTCCACGATTTTGCGAAAGTGGTTTCTGAACTTCACCCCAATGAAGGCATAGAGCAGGGGGTTGAGGCAGCAGTGCAGGTAGGCCAGGCTTTCAGTGAGGAGCAGAACCAGGTTCTTTCTTTGCTCCTGGCTGCAGTCCCCAGGCAAAAACATGGTGATGGTGTCATAGATCAAGGTCACGTTGTAGGGCAGATGGCAGATGATGAAGACCATCACAACGGTTAGCACCACACGCACAGCCTTGTGCCTCTGGAAGTTTTTGGCATGGAGAAGTGTGAAGACGACTTGCGAGTAGCAGAAGCCCATGATCAACAGTGGTAAACAGAAGCCCACTGCTACTTGGGAGCTGGGCACCATGACCTTCAACAGTTGAGCAGTTTCATTCTTTTCAAACCAAAAGAAGCAGATATACTGGTCATCGGGGAAGTTCTCTGGTGCTGCAGAAGCGAACACTTCAAGCTCAGTTTTATAATCAAAGGCCATATTACTCTGAGGTTCACTGCTTCCAAACTCTGGCATAGGGCTGTCTTTATAATCATACATTAAAACACTCTGGGAGTCACTATGTTTGTAGCGCTTGTAGAAAATAAAGGTGGGCAAAGACAACATTAAAGCCAAAAGCCAGACCAGTCCACAGATCATGTAGCTGTAGATGAGGGATTTGGAGCGAAGCCTGAAAGACCTGCGAGCCTGTACAATGGCGAGGTAGCGGTCTACACTAATGCAGGCCAACAGGAGCATGCAGCTGTAGACGTTGATGCTGTAGACGCCACGCAACAACTTGCAGGACCACGTGCCTAAAGCCCATTGATTTTGCTCACTAAAGATAATCAAAGGCAGTGCCACCACAAACAGGACATCTGCCACGGCCACGTTGAGCAGGTAAACATCTGTCATGGACTTGGTGCGCTTGTAGAAGGCGTAAGTAAGGATGACCAAGATGTTCCCAATGAAGCCCACAATGCAGATGATTGAGTGCACGTAGACCTGGAGAAAGTTCTGGACATGGGTGTGTGCTAGCAGATCACACGGCTCCTCCATGCCTTCGTATAACTCTTCTTCAGTGCAGTTTTCACTGGCGCAATCCATCTTTGTCTCTTTACAACTGTGGGGAACAGAATAATAGCACAGTGAATGTATGGAGAGAGAGTAAACAGATGTTCTTATGTTCACACTCTGTACAAACTTCATATAAACAACACATGACAACTGTGTCATTATGTGTTTAACAAAAAGAGACAAAATGCAGAGGCAGTGTGTAAAAAATTAAGGACTTCATTAGGAATTAAGAGTTAGGGATTAAGCGGGTATGTAGCAGCCAGGCGCTGCTGATCAAATCCCTTGATTAAATGATTAAATGATGAAGTGTGATCACCTGCATAAAAGCAGAAGTTTGGCAGTTTGCTGCTCTGGAGCATTCAGGTGTAGGGTTGATTGCAATGATTTTAGAGAAGGGTTATAAGGTCATTTACAAACAATTTGAAGACCATAATTTTATGGTGAGAACCATTATTCACAAGAGGAAAACATTCAATATATATATATATATATATCTTCCTAGGACTCGACATCCCAGCAAATTCACCCCAAGGTCAGACCTAGCAGTGCTCAGAGAAATTGAGCCAACTTTCATTCTAAGCACCAGGTGATTTATTGCCCCGATGTGTGTAACCAGAGAAGTCAAAGAGGGTGTACTTTGTTTTTCTCATGACTATACAGTACTTTGTATCTACACTCATTGTCCATTTTATCAGCTCCGCTGACAATACAGAGCAATTATAGACACTTATCTCATTGGTCCACCTTGTGGAGGTAAAGTCAGAGACAGCAGCTCATCTGTAGCTGCACAGTTTATTTTAGTCCTCTAGTCTTGCACTGGTGGTCACAGGATGCTGTGGCTGGATCACTTTAGTTGGTGCACTATTTTCACCAGCAGTCTAGAATCTCTGACTTTACATCTTGGTGGACCAAAAATGCAGGTATGTCTACTAGACATTGTGATGACAGTCTTCTCCAGCAGTTCATCTGTGTCTGATCCACTTATACCACGTAATTACCATACCACATCACCCACTACCCAAATATCACCTGCTCTGTGGTGCTGACGTAAGAGTTCTGATTGCTAAAGAACAGACTGAAATGAGTCAAACAAAGTATAAACAGATGGACTACAGTCTGTAATTGTAAAACTACAAAGTGCTCCTGTATAATCAGTGGAGCTGATAACAAAGACAATGACTGTAGATACAAGATATGCATACTTAATGAAGTGCATCCATTATAAAATGTTCTAATGATTATATCTCACTAATACAATGTGATCTAGTTGCAAACATTACTATATGCTGTCATCATAGACACAAGACTAACTCCAAATTTTACTCACACAATAAAAAATAAAACGCAGGTTAAACAAATGAAACATCATCTTGTCTGTTACACTATCACTGTTGAACTCAAATTGAGATCACTCAAAATAGCAGTTACTTAAATTGCCGTATAAAATTATGTTGACTTTAATATAGAAACGTGTATTGAGGCTTCTCTGTTCTCGTGACGGAGAGGAATTCAGGTAGCTGGAACCTGAGAGCATGTTAAATGTATACAGTAATGACAAGATGCTTCCAAAAGCATCTTATCAGCATACAAATCTAAGAGTACCTTGCAAGTAGATATTCTTACATTGCAGAAAGAGGAAATTTGCAGGAACCAGGTCATGAACATCTAAAAGCCACCATGGGCCATGAGTCAAAATTCAGCACAAATGACCTATTTATATGGTAACTACAGCATATTGTCAGAGGATGTGAGGGGCCAAGAGTTTTGGAGAAAAGCACAAAGAGCAAAGTACTGTTCTTAGGCTTCATTTACTGCAGTATCAGCAGTAAACCCTAGGCTTAATTTGTCATTGTATATATATATATAGTATAGTTAATAAAGAGATAATTAAACTATATATGTCATTTCTGTAAATTATTTAAAAACTACCACAAAACATATGTAATGTAGTCATAAATACTAGAATTATATATTTTTTAAATACTGTATTTGACACTGCAAATGACAAATGAGGGAAACTGGAGTGATTCTGTTGAATCAGTGTAACTCTTTATTTTTTAAATAAAGTTTCAAAGTGGAAGATGGTTGAGTTTTTCCTCATTCCTGTTACCAAGTCATGTCATTTTAAATGCATGTTTTAAAATGTCAACTAATTATTTTGTGTTCCCCTTACAAAAACTTATCTTTTAAATATTTGGAAAGTCACATGTTCAAATAATTATTCTATTTGGCTAAAATATCACTACATATAGATGCAAGTTGTATTGTCCTAAAAATTAAAAAAAACATGTTTTTACATCTTTTTTTAAATTATTATTTTAAAGAAAACTTCAAGTTTGACCAAGTGGATAAATGATAGACCAAACAGGCAAAAAAGTATTGTTTTTCTTTTCTTTTTAACAGCAATAAGGCCAAGTTAAAAAAAAAAAAGGTCGGGTGGTTTTTAGAGGGTCGGGCGGGGATGATCACCAATTGTTTTTTTTTTACTTGGCCTAAGTACTGGGTAGGAATGACTGTTCATGTCAATGTGTGTTTGTACCTGTGTACCTCGGTGTGTGAGTGTTTGTGTGTGTATCTGTGTGTTTGTGTGCAAATCAGAAAAAAAGTTTGAAAACTAAGAAAAATAAATATTATGGAAAAATATATGTAAACAGCACATTGTTTATTTTTGACATTTTACCTTTACTTTTATTTAATTGCAGACAGTATGAACCTATATTTCAGATTTTGTCTGCACGTCATTTGGCAATGTGGGAATAATTCATTACACCCTTACTTTTTCCACCTGATGCTGTTGATTAAATGATCAGCACCACAATAAAAGCAGAAGTTCTGGCAATTTGCTGGTCTGGATCATTCAGATATGTGTTTAAAAAATGGCAAAGAGGAAATACAAAAGTGACTATTTAAGAGGAGCAAGTGACGGGATGGGTTATAAGGTCATTTACAAAGAATTTCAAGTCCATCATATTAGTGGAAACAATTCAAGACAGCTGTCAACCTTCCTAAGAAATCAGCAAATTCCCAGGAAAGGATGTCCCAAGGTCAGACTATGCAATGCTCAGAGAAATGGTAAAAAGCCCAAGATCTACATCTCGGATGTACTGAGATGCACAGCAACACATTTTACAAAAAACATGAATCTGGGCTTGTTTTACAGTCACAGGTCCTGGACACCTTGCAGTCCTTAAGTCAACCATTAACTCCAAGGCATTCTAGAGTCTAATGTGAGGGCATCTGTCTGACAGCTAAAGCTTGGCCAAATTTGATTTATGCAACAGGACAATGATCCCAAGCACACCAGCAAATCTACAACAAAATGTCAAAAAGAGAAAAGAATCAAGGTATTTTAAGTCCAGACCTCCAGAATGATGAGAGACTGACAAAGTCATACATAAGGTGTACTTATTTTTTCCCAACACCACTTCTCCATTCTGACCTAGTTATTTTATTCCCAAAAAACGTAATAACACAGTGGAGTCTGAGGATGTATATACCTAATTTTAAGGTATATATAAAACCATATAATTCAAAGAGGGTGTACTTCTTATTATGAATGTAAGTCGCTTAATAACATTAACATTTACCTTTTTTAATTAAATCATTATTTATATATGAAAAATATATATTTTTTGATACACTAGTATACGCAAGTGGATCAGATCAAATGTCAAGATGTAGGCTGAAAGAATGAGTTGATCAATTAAAGCCAGTGAGAGTAGGAAAGAGCAAGAAAAAAGACATGATGGTTTAAGTTCAGATCTCAGGATGAGTCATACTGAGAGTTTCTAAACCTGGTTAAATTATCTCTTTTATGGTCTTGATATTCTCATGAACTTTTTCACAACTACGATTCTACAGAAAGGTCGTAAATGTGAAAATACAGTTTTTATCAAAGAAAAATAAATATAAGCTGTGAAATGTATATGCACCTTTCAAACCTGGAGTAAAATAATTTTATTAATTTAATTACATTTGAGTGATTAGGTGAATGATAAACAGCTGACCATATTTATTATTATAAACCTTTTCATGAGCTACAACTACAAAGGTACATAATGTACAGTCACTGCAAATGTTTTACACAACCACGTGTAATACTATTTATCGTCATGCGTTTGTCTGTGACAGCCAGTCTTTTACCATGTCTTGTTTACCCTGAAGTTATAGATTGTTTAGAAGAATCCAGACAGAACACAGGCGCCCAATTCCTGACTACTCCGTGAATTCCAGACATTTGTTAAATTTCACCAGCAACACAAATGCAATATTTGATATCAGCCTTCCTCAAAGAAAGCTTAGGAAACACTTAAACTAACACAGTGCCTTATAAAACCACAACATAACTGTTTATTTGCTCATTTGTACTTTGTATCCAAGTACTAACAGAAATAAATATCATTACATGCTCATTACTTCTGAACTGTATATAGTAAAAGCATCAGTTCACTCTCGATGATGTTCACTGTCAACCAAATATTTTGTTTATGGCTGAAAAAAATACTTAAAAAGCAAGAAGAGGAAATGCAAAGCACTTACCACTCCTGTCACACGTCTGCTTTGGCATGCACATCTGCTGTGTGACTGTAATTGTCACTGCGTGCGTGCATATGCTTGCCTGAGGTGGAGTCTATAGATATGATCTGAAAGACCTTTCTGGAATGCTTTGTTTAATGCTTAAACTGTTAAGCTTTTACAATTATTGTTTCGTTCATTCATGGCTGGATTTCAAGGCATGTGAACAAAGGAACCAAAACGCAATCAGTCGGAACAATGATTATAAATTAAGGATGGGGATCTCCTACAGATTCCAATACAGTTTGATTATATTCCTGACCAAGCAACCCTTGTTCCTCTCCGCAGGTATATAGCAAGATTAGTTACAGCGGAGAAACCACCACAATGTGCTGGACTCCAGATCGGCTGTTAATATACTGGCCTTGACCAAAAACAAATTAATGAACTGCACAATGTAAATGAGTCACATGAAGGAAACTCATGGCAGAACAATATAACTTTAATAGGAACTTCAGACACAATGACTTTATATAATAATTACAACCACAAATACACAAACATAGGAGCAGCTGTTGAGGTGAGGGTGTCACGCCACATCTTCCATGTAATCTGCACCTTGACTCAGCTGAGATAAACTGACATCCTGGGTTATCTCGTCAAGCTGGTGAAAGAGACAGAGAAGCAATAAATATGTGCCTTAATTACTGTATGTGTGACCAGTTCTAAGACTGCGAGTGGACCACAAAAAGTATGCACTAGCTAGAATCAGTGCTGAGAAATGACATGGCACAATAAGTTTCTTTTGTACATGGGTATTTAAAGTCACTTCCCCATTACTGCCTCTTTCAATATCTCAAAAGACCCATCCTTGTCATTACTTTCTCACTTCCTGGTTTCAGTACAATATGCAGTGTTATCAGCAAAAGAGGCTGGTCAAGCTTATCTAAGTCCCAATCTGAGGCCACATGTAGGATTAGAAGGTCTTCTGCACTGTTTAAGCTGTTTTTGTTGATTTTTTTCAGCGAGAATAAGTGATCACATCCCTAAAGGAAACACACTTCTGCATACTTCCATGCAGTTACTGGTTCTTTTCCTGAATTTAACATACTGATGGGTAATAATAAAAACAAAATGTGTCACATTAATGTGTAATGCCACTTTACAAATAATTAATATAAAATAGGATGGTTTCATTTTTGAATGATCAAAAACAAACCTTTCACTGTGCTCATTTTTTCTATTTAGAGGTTGCATGAAAAAATGTTATCTGACCAAGGATGTCAAAATATCTTTTGCAATATTGTATCTGTAGGAGGTTGTGGAAGTCACCTTGTCACTGAGATCAGGTCCCTCGATAGAAACCTCTTCAATCTCTTCACCAATGCTCACCTCACTCTTCGAGTTATCTGATCGATGGCTGTGAGAATGGTGGAGATAAAATGTGACATAGAAAGATTCAAAGAACGATTAGCGATTTCATGCCCATGGGCATATATATATAAAACATAGTAAGATTTACCTGTTGAAATCATCATCATACTCAAGATCTTCATCTGTGGAGACATGTGAAAACATGCTTAGAATTGTAGATGTCTATACAGACAAATACATAAAAAATCAGGACTGGAGTAACACTTTTACATCACCTGTGAATTTCTGTTCTAAAGATGCAAATGTGGATGAACAGAATATGCAGCTTTTTTCATGCAGGTTAAAACAGAGCATGAAATGATAAATCTGAACTCAATAAAGTAGCACAAAAAGCAGCACTTTTGGTCCAATTTAAAACTCGTTCTTGAATTCCTTGGTTATGAGTGCAGTGTGTTCTGGACAACTCTTGTGTTATATTACCAAAATTCACTTTGCTACTACCACTATTGTTCTTATCATTAACAAACATCAGTAAACAGATTACAGGGAAGTCCAAGGCCCAAACCATGACACTGCTCCACATCAGGAATTTTAGTATGTTTCTCTTTACACTTAATACATATTTACCTACAATTTACCTTTCAAATTCCTGCAAAACTAGCTGTAATGTTTTATTTGTCCCAATATTGACATTATATTTTCCATACAAGGTTCAACAATATATGAAAAACATGTTTTCAAAATATATCTTATCTTCTTCGTCATCAACTTTTCTTCAGCCTCGTTTCCATATTTTGAGATATGAAAGTAAAATAACTTACGTCACTACTGAAGTCTACACATACGTTACAGGTGAGGTTAACGAGGTGTTACGCAGGTAAACAATAATGTTCTGTATAATAATCTATATAAAGATCTCACCCAGAAGGGGAGATGAGGTTTTTTCATTCACTGCTTTAAAATCATGAAGGCCCTTTTCTTTGGAATTTGATGTACCTGTAAAAAAAAGAGAGATGACAATAAATACATAACTAACTAAATAGTGGAAAAGTCCCTAATAAGCTCTTCTGTATTTATATTATGAATTATGAAACATATGACTGTTAATAAAGGATATCGCCTTTATTTAGATTCTTTATTTATTTAGACTGAATTCAGAGCTGAGAGATTTATTTATATTTGTGTGAAGGGAGTGTAAAGTCACTATGAAAACCAAACTTTAAATGTTGACCCTGAAAACAATTTCCAGTAAAATATAAATATGGACAAAAAAGATATTCACCTTAGAAAACCATCCTAGCTTAAATACATAACGAAGTATTTAATAATAATAGTTTCTAAAAGTAAATGTTTGAATGGTCATTTGCTATTAATTAATCAATTAGAAGCTTTTAAATTATTATACACTCATTGGCTAATTCAATAGGTACACATGCATTGTATCTACATTCATTGCCAATTTTATCAGCTCCACTTACCATATAGGTGCACTTTGTAGTTCACTTACAAAGTCAGAAAGAACAGTAGAACAGTAGTCACTCTGTTCTTTGTAAACTCTGTTTGTAAACATCAGCAGCTCCACTGTGTCTGATCCACTCATACCCACGATACACCACCACCACATCAGCGTCACTATAGAACTACAAAGTGCACCTATATGATAAGTAGAGCTGATAAAATGTATCTAATAAAGTGGCCAGTAACTGTATATAATTGATAATTAGCCAACTAATAATAATTAAATAATCAGACATTTTTTCAGATAGACATCACCATCACTAAAATTTTAAAAATCAATGTAAAAATTAAGATTCCTCTAATTCTGAAGATATGTCCAATCAAGATCACCACACACTCTCCCAACACTTTAATAGACAAACCCAATATATTTGTACTTCAGACAGTTTCCATGCCATTTACAGTCATCATTAAGTAGCAAGTTAGTTAAAATTTTACATGTACACACAACCTGGTCCATTTCATGATGATGCTAACTTACAAATGACTCAATGCTTTACAATAAGATGAAATGTATTGCATTAGGCATACTAAGTGATTATAGCAACATCATACCACTTTTACTGGAGACAGGGTCTCTTTGGCTGTTCTCTGCTGAAAGGGATCCTCCTACACTTTTTAATGGAGGGGTATCTGACAAGGGTGAGGGAGTTCTTCGGGCTGTCTTTGCTGTGTCTGCTCTCCTACACCACAAAAGGGAAGGCACTTAGTAGAAGCCAGATGCATTTTAATCAGTGATGAATTCAAATAACAGGACATGTGAGGAGAAGCAAAAGGGGAACAATGGCAGGAAGAGCAGAGCAGAGCCCAGCTCACCTGGGCTCAGAATCAGGGATGCGCTTGTTCTCACGGTCTGAGGACATCATGTCCTCTCCATCACCCTCAGTGTCACTGCCTATAGCAGACAGACTGAGCCCAGATAGAGAGTACACACGCGCACACACAAACGCATACACGCACCCAGGAGAACACAGTTGGGGAAACAGTTTTGAGATCAATAAGATATATGCAAATGTGCAGTGAGGAAAAAACGTGTTAACGGTTGAGAGAAGATCACAATGAATGAAGCCACTGATCTTGCCCAGCTAGCGTAAGCAACCACACATCAAGTTAATGAAACTAGGGCTGGCCTGAACAACATTTTATAGACCTGTAATACTGTGTTCAAGACTTGTTCTCAAAACCACTAGTACAGGCACTATACGTCCAAATGTTTGTGGACACCCCCTTATCTAGACAGCAGAGACAGTTACTCCAAATTAAGTAGAATAAACTCTTTTTAATGCCCTTCATTTTAGAAGAAACTATAAATAAATAGGTCTCCCAATGCTTCTGCCCATATAGTGCACCTGCTTTTTAAAACCCCTATATAACTAACTATAGCAGTTCAAAATACAGTGAATATTTTTCTTTTTAACTAACAGTTTATTTTTCTTGATTTCCTTGACAGTTTGTGGCACTTTGAGGCAAGCTGTAGTGGATGATGTAACTAAATCAGCTATAATGTTTTTAACATTTCTAGATATTAGCAATATTTGTTCTATCTCAAGGTCTTTGCTGATGAAATTCATTGTAATTTGGACTTAATTTTAAACAACTTTAGAAACCAATATCAACTTAATGAAAGAATGATTCAAATTATTCAAGCCAGCCCTAAATTCAACAGTATCAGCTCACACTGTGAATGGAGTAATGATGAGTCCATGGCACCAAAGGGCCAGAGAGCCTGGTTTTGCTGCACCCATGGGTAAGATGGTTGCAGTGGGTTTGAATGGCAGAGTGATCACTCCATGCACACTCACTCATTCAGGCTAGTACCCCTCCTCATTTGGGAGAAGGATGGCCCTGCCAGGCTCTCCTCCCTCTGTGGGTGCTGGATCCTTACAGGACCAAGGAAGAAAGCAGAAATATAGGATAGACAGTGACAAAGTGACAGACACAGATAAAAAGGGAAGAACAAAAAGCAAGGGAAGACAGAAGTGTAGTACAAAACGGGGCATAATACAAAGTGTCAAGAGCTAGACTTCTTAACATGACTGGAGTCATGTCACCCTCTTATGCACCTCAATGGGAAAATCTGGCCAGCAGTCAGAAACTGAAATAAAATCGAAACACCCTGAGAGAAAAGGAAATACTTACTCTTTCTGACTAAAGCTCTTTTCAGAATGTCTCTGACCTGAGTAGGGCTTATCTGTAGAAGGTAAACTACTGTTCCCACATGCAGTGATGAAAAGGCACAAAAAAGAAAATGAATGTAAGCAAACTAAAGCTAATACAAACTAAAACAAAGCTTACTTTATTCATTTGTTACTAAAAGGTTAACATTTTAAGATAAATTAATGTGCAAAAGTTTGGATAACTCTGGTTAAACTGCATATAGTGTTAATGTGCTACAGAAAACCAACTTCTGCACAACTGAAAGCAGTTTATCTGTTAAATTTAACACATTGGTGACAATGTGGCATATGCTAAAGTTATGGCACATTTAATAATGTATATTTGTACACAGTTTTAAATTCAGTATTTATATATAAAATAAATCTGTACACTTTTATATATTGTTAAAGTGTGTTCCCTGTAGAGAATATCTTTACTTATTTTCACTCATGTCATTTGATCAGCACTATCTAAATATCTGCAAGAGACTGTAAATATATGAATCCTATTTACAGTAATTGCTGTTTAAAAAATTGACACAATATAGAAGTCTGTTCCTCTGATTAGATCTGAACTGCACTTACCAACCATAAGTCTTCTGAGGTTTTGGAAGGGGATCATCAAAGAAGGAGTCTCCTTCATCATCATCATCTTCCAGACCCAGATCCAGTGTTCTCCTCAGCACTGTGGGGTCGTTCTTGGTGGTTGGAAGTAAATCATTGGGTGCCTGCACAAAAGCTCTGTTCTTCTGGGAGCCCAAAAACTCATTGTGACTCAGCTCTCCAGCCTGCGAGAATCACCAAAACAGCACACCACATGGTATAGACTGATGTGTATATAAATGCATTAATGTGTTGATTTCGCATTTAATGCTGTACGAAGCATTTTAATCTAAGACAGCTTAGGAAACACTGGTTAATATGGAAGATGAAATGAGGTGAGTTGATGTCATTTCATGCAGCTGAAACTCTTCAGTGCTACATCAAAAAAATTGAAAATAGTGAAAATGTTCATTGTTTATAATTTTATGCAAAATGGCAGACTGTATATTTTATCTTCATTGCACACAGAGTGACATTTCAAGCCTCTTTTGTTGGCTTAGAGGTCAAGAAAATCTGAAATCAAGAATAACCAATTATTAGAATATTTCATTTAGACTCTGAGTAAATTAATATTCAAACAGCATTAAAACATAAAAGGATTAAAATATGACATTTTATGTGTAATGAATACAAAAGTGACAGTTTACCTTTCTGAATTAAATATGAATTTTTTGGGAGAAAATGAAAATGAAATTGGACATAACATTCTCAAGTAAAATGGTATTCTGACATTTGAACTTTTCTTATAATAGTCAAACACGGAATGTGACGTCACTTATGAGAAGTGGCTTGATCAAAAGAAATTTCTGAAACTGCCCCACATAAATAAATCTAGCTATGAGCAACACTACAATAATACAGTTTACATGAATGAGTCCTGGGCAACAGTAATGTACTCCTTATAGATTGAAATGCTACATTTACTTGAGATGCAACATGCTTATACCATGCCACTGGCATGATGTAAGTAATAAATAAATTAATTAAGAAAGCAATGAAAACAGAAAAGATTCAAAAGTATGTTGCTGAAAAGCAAACATTGTTAGTTGATTATGTTAAGTTAGAACATAACAAGAAACCAGTATGAGTGAAATGATTAAATCAATCAAAGAAAAAATCAGGGCTGCACAAAGCTGGTAGTCATTTTACAGTCTTGCAATGATTATAACTATAATATTTATAAACATATTCTGTAGAAAGAGTTTATCATGCTGTTTAGTCAGCACACATTGAAAAAACTGAAAAATACTAAAAAAGACGTGCAGAAAATCCTAAACTCATAATTGCTGAATGAAATGCACGTAGTTCAAGAGATACAGACAAAGACTGTTACTATAAGGGTTCAATTGATACACTGATTAGCTGATATCAGTCAATACTGAAAATTTAAATTTGTGACTTGTTTTACATGGTAATAAACAGACAAAATCCTTAAGGTTTTTAAAAACACTAAACTTGCCATTTACTCACTGATGCTACACCAATAATAATTTTAACAAAACAGCATGATACTGAAAACAACAAACACACTGAAAACCTAACCTTCAGCATTAGACTAGTGTCATATAACACTAGTCTAACTGAAAAAATAAGAACTAATTAACAGAAACAAACAAAACACAACTGCGAAAAGTCCCAAATTTTTACATTACTACATTATATACACATGATTTAAGACTTGTGTTATTTGATTTTGAGCCTCATTTAACAGAAAAATAAAATAACTAGTTAAGCCAAATCTACCAGAATCTGTTAAATGTCTAACCACATTACAAAGCATTAGCCAAAATTATCAACAGAACATTTAACTCCTTTTAACTGGTACCAGCATTGGTCACATCGGGCCCTTGTAACTAGCAACTGCTTGACTAGTGCAGAATACAGGTAAAGGACAACTGAACAACTGCTGAAGACCAATTGTTCATTGTGCAGCCCTATAAATAATGGCAAGATTTGGTAGTCAAATCCAAAAGAATGACTGATTAGTAGAAGCTGACTTCTTACAACCTTAAATGTTAGTTAAATGTGTGGGATCCATAGACACTTGATGTGGCTTGAGGGACATTCTTAGTAATTTCCTTAGTAATGGTTAGAATTTTTCAATTAAATCATCAGCTACAGATTACCCATCTGCCAGTGTGGTGTATCTGTGTAAATGGTCAAAAACAATGACAGAAAAGAAGACGTGGATGGAACAAATATTGCACACGTAGACAAATCTGGCAAATTTTGTTGCACCCACTATCTATCTGTGTGATTTGTCACTTGAGAAAGCTGCATGTTTGCAGTATTGCAAGAGGCCTGGTGCTAGCGCGTGAGCTAATGTGCTTTACCTGAGGCCCAGGCGGCTCTTCCTGTGCTGCACTGGGTTTTATAAATCCCTTATACCTGGGTATCTGAGTATGAAAACACAGCTATCAGCCTCCCTCAGCATTCATTAACCCACTCTAAAGCACCTCATATCATATAGAAATAACACACAAAACAAATTTTAAACAAATAACATTCAACACAAACAAACAAAAAAGATCTAGTCGGCTCCAGTAGTTGCCTTAAAGGTCTGAAAACGGCTATACAGTCTGAAACCCTTTAGGTAAATTATTTTTTTCCCAGTTTCCTATGTGAAAGTGAATTAACACGACTTTTAATAAAAACCTATATACACATACAAGGGGAGAGATTTTTTGTAGTTTATTTGAGCAAATAAATATAAAAACTTTGCACTAATTGTAGTGTAATTTCATATTTAAGTTTCCCTGTTTATGATGCATTGACCTAAACATTTTAAAATAATATTCAGGTTCTATTACTTCTTACAGTTTCACTTCTTGAAACTTGAGGTGGCAAAGGAATTTCTCATAATAAAACAGCATTTCAGTGTTCAGGATATCTAAAGTCTCCAACAGAAATTGTTAGAGCAATCATATCTGATAAGTTAAAAGAAAAATTAAAAGCAATAAGTAACCAATTAAATACTGGAATGAACTGCAGTAGAAGAAATCCTCTTTTAACTGCTTGCTACTTCTTTATTGAGAGTAGCCTACAAGCACAACAGAACAAATACTATTGCACACTAACCTCTACATCCTTAGAGATAGCCAAAAAAAAAAAAAAAAAAAAAAAAGGTAAAGTATAAACAATAATCATTGTCGTACAAAATTAAAACGCAATCCTCCTTGTCACACATAATAAAAAGAACTCTTTATAGGGAAAAACCCACCAGGCCTTTGTGTGTCAAACTATGAAAGAGTGCTTTTGATATGGTAATCAAGACAAGCGATTAGATCAAATCTGTCAGAGAATATAGAATTATATATATACGGTGAGAAAATGTCTAGTGAGGAAATTTGGTGAAATGTAACAAAATAATAGTAAGTGTTTTAACAAATGAAAATAAAAACATTTCAAATTTGCATCCACTCTAACCTTGCTGGTTGGTGATGAACTGATCCTTTCTTCAGTAACCTTACTAATGGAGGGAACTGCTTCATTAGAATCACTTGTAACCTAAAGCAGGTTTAAAACAACACTTTAAAATAAATTGCACATTCAAAAAGAAACAATGACCTTACTTAAATGTACAATTTAGCACATGCATATTAATCTTGTTTTGGACAGAAAACTTACCACACTTCTGCACTGAATGAAAAACCATTTGTACATTCCCAAAAACTCCTGAAAGTCTATAGCTGGTGATTTAAAAACATGACAATAAATGGGGAAAAAGAAAGACAGAAAAGTGCAATAAGCATCAGTCAATACAGTATGCACAATAGGTATTTACAAGTTTATCAGAAAAGCATAAAAATGCAGAGTACTCACAACTACTTATGTCTTTGTCTTTGGCTTTGAGTTCATCAGTGACATATTGTTCTAGCATGCCTCTACATTGAATACATAAAACATACGATCAAAAACTTATGGAATATGGAATTAGTTACTACAGAGAGAATCAATACAAAAACATGGCAACATTCACCACATTCTGAATCATGTTAATAATTAATTTTCAAAGCTCTAAGAAGGATGTTTTAAAAACATACAGTAACATTTATTCACTTTTTAGTTTCAGAGAATGCAAAAGTCATCAAAATGTGTCACACCATGGTTATGGTGAGAACCACAGTCACACTTGATTTCATAACTGGTTTATGGGTAGGAAGTAATTAGTTTCAATACGAATAAATGGTATGAAGGAATACACAAAGGCATCTTTCAGTAAGTCAGAAATGCAAGTTGGCACACAAGTTCCTTATAGTAACTTACCGGCTAAAACTAGGAAAAAGATCTGAGAAAACTCCAATCAATTCTTCTTTGTTTATTCCACCAATTCTATCCTGTGGACAAAAACAAATGCACCAAAAAATGCCTTTTAAAAATCATCTCAGTGTACACCAAGTAACATTTTTCCTGTTATGGTCTTCTTTTCATGTGAAAGAAATAAATCAAAGCACACTTTAGCCTTAACTACTTTACAAACTTTAAGTGAAAATTTACATAGTAATTATATTTACAGTTTATATAAGTAAACATTGTGTAGCCTATGTGTATTATTCTCTATTATTATATTAGTATTATTAGTTTACATTGTATACTTTTTATACAATACTACAGAGACAAACAAATTCTCTGTGTGCATTAACATACTTGGCAAAAAAAATCTGATTCTGATAATGAAAAGCATTTACTGTGTATAGAACAGTATCACTATGACCTAAAGGAGTTATAGCCACCACATCATGCAGTTTTTAGCAGCTTTAAAACCGTGCCATTCTGTTAGAATACCTTGTCTCTGAAGTCAAATTTTTTTCTTGCCTCAGCAATTTGTCGGGGAGACAGCTCCTAAATAAACAACAATATTTTAATATGAAAATATGATTTACAGTGTGTGTAAACTGCAGTTTGTGGTAAAGGGAGCCACATATTAGGTTCACATCTGAAGATACATTTACTAATATACGTCATATCAATTAGCAATGATTATATAAAATATAAAAAAGTAATGATTATGATGATGAGTTTAGCACGTGAATCTCTCAGAAACAGAAAAAACCTCACTGCTCTAAACTATAGAACAAAGCATCAAATGCTAGAAGTAGGACAAAGTTGTTTTGCAAAACCTAGCTGAACAGGAAAGATTTTTTTTTCCACAACACAATCAGAACACCTTAATTTACATCATCCTTCCCTTGTGTGACCTAAATAATAATGGCACAAAATGTGTGAGTAAGACAGAGATATGAATCAACTCAAAAGACACTCATACCACATCATAAAAAATTGTTCATAAGGTGGCAGTATTCATGCTTTAATCCGTTTCTGATACTGTAAACCCTATCTGTGGTTACTGTACTCTGTGGGTGTACAAAATAGGTTGAGATAGATGAAGATAAGATACCTTGGGAATACAGATTACTCGATCTCCCTGTGAAACAGAAAGACATAAAAAAAATGTAAGAGTTTTCAGCACATTCATTTACTGACAAACAGCAAGCTACTAAGATCACCTCGGAGAAGATTGGTGGTGTCTTTTCCTTGTGCCGGCCTCTCTTAATTAACTCGAGGAGCAGAGGGGTGCTTTTATTCCCCTCCAATTCAGAGATGCCAAGCTCTTTAACTAAACTCTCACGACTGTCCAGCCCATTTAACTAGATTAAACAAAACAAACAAAAATAAACACACCAGACATACATCATAAAATTCAAATTTACAAGTAGTCTTTCACATGAAATAACAAGATTATTTAGTTAAAAAAGACAGTAGTAGAGTGTAATAACTTTCTGTGATGAAGCTTTTAGAGGCGTTAAATGCTTTAGAGGTCTGGTTCCTAAAACCATCACTGTGAGCAATTCTGGCTCTCCAGGATGGCATTATGTACAGGTACAGAGTCAGTGAGCATCTAACCTGAAGTGTAAAATAGAGTATTATTTACACATAAAGTGCAGTAAAAACTAATACGCAATTGTGGGCAAGCAATGTTGTGGTTACAATATCTACAATTAAGAACAGTGGAGTGTTAAGATATATAGATGTTGCAAGAATAAATATAATATACCTCTATACAGAGTGAGTAGAGAGAATGCAAATGCAGGTTTTATTTACTATAACAGTAGCATGTATAGTAAAACTAAAACATACACACTGGATTTACACACAGTATGTACAGTAACTTTATAGATATGAAGTGCAATAATAAACTAATTATTATAACATATATGGTTGATAATGTGATATGTTTGACCTGAATGTCTCAAGTTTTGCATAAGTCAAGCAAATGTTTTTTATGAAGAACAGTGAATCATATATATACATATACATTACCGTGTTGATTTCTGGCTGAAAAACAGCAAGGGTGAAGTCTAAATTGAAGACTTGCAGGAAGTCAGTGATTAAACTGGCCACAAGTCGTCCTGCAAAACAGGAATGGCTGCTGTAATCTAAATCTAACTAAAGTTTAGTGAAATTTAATTTGGTTAATAAAATCTTCACAGTATAACTTACCATCTTTTGTGTTGAGACATTTTTTCAGATTTTCATTCACAAGTGGAGTTTTATTCTAAAAAGGGCAGTAAGGGTAATATCACTCAGTGCATAAGCTGAAACTGACACAGTCACGGTTCAAAAAGGTCAGGACATTCTAAAATGTTTAATGTGGCTTAAACAATGGCCTTGGCACACCAACTTCTTTCATTTATTACCGATCAGAAGTACTCACTACTGATGAAATGATGAGGCAAAAGAAAAGTAACACATTTTTAAAAAAGTTTACTTATTATTAACATTACATTTATTACTTCTCTTTTGGATTACAGGTTCATTATTTCAACGGTAGAGAGTATTTATGAGCTGCAATAACAGAAGTTTAGTGTTCCTAGGTCAATGTGTACATTAACCCACATTAAGCTTTTTCCTCATAATGGGATTTAAATAGACATAAAAAGCTTACTGTTAAAATTATTACTTTTAGACCACAGATTTGTAATTTCAGTAATACAGAGAACCTTAGAGCAGTAATAAGTGAGAGAGGTTTGGTGTTCCTAGGCCATGTTTAGTACATTTACATTAAGCATTTTAAAATGTCCCTTATACTAGTGCATCTCTAAAAATCAGAAAAACATGAAAAAGTGCTTTTGTGCTCATAATTACATTTAAAAAGGTAAACTAAACTAAATATGATATTAATTACATGTAAAGTGATATATTTGTGACACTGGTGTGAAAATAAGGGACAATCTTGAATTTCCTTCTGGGAACAATAAAGTATCTATGAATCTACAGGGGTTGGACAATGAAAGTGAAACAGCTGTCATGTTAGTGTGGGAGGTTTCATGGCTAAATTGGACCAGTCTGGTGGCCAATCTTCATTAATGTCACATTGCACCAGTAAGAGCAGAGTGTGAAGGTTCAGTTAGCAGGTAAGAGCACAGTTATATAGTATATTACAATGCACACAACATTATGGTGACATACCAGAGTTCAAAAGAGGACAAATTGTTGCTGCACGTCTTGCTGGCGCATCTGTGACCAAGACAGCAAGCCTTTGTGTCTAAATATTATTGAGCCACTTTGGGGTGTTTTGGAGGAGCGAGTCAGGAGACGGTTTCCTCCACCAGCATCACGTAGTGACCTGACCACTATCCTGCAAGAAGAATGGCTTAAAATCCCTCTGACCACTGTGCAGGACTTGTATATGTCATTCCCAAGACTAAAACCAGCTGTTTCAGTTTCACTGTCTAACCCTTGTATGTATCTACCTATCTCCAAGCCTTTTTATTACTGTTTGAAAAGTAATTTATTCAAACTCAAAATGAGATTATGGATTTCAGATTTTCATGAGCTATAAGCCACAGTGATCAACAGTAAAAAAAAAACTTATGTGTCACTTTATGTGTAAATTGTTTACAAAAACAGTTTAACTTTTTGAATTGAATTTTGAAACTCTTTTTTGGAAATGCACTACTACACTACTGTTGAAGACCAGACATCAGTTCATCATTACCTCAACTTTATCCTGCTCCTCTAAAGCAAGAAACACAGCAGCTCGAAGTTCAGCCTGTAAACAAGGTCAAAAAAGCTAGTTTTACTCCAGCTTCAGTTACTTAGCGTTAAATAGTATCACCATTTAATCACTTTTACACAAATCCTAAAGTCTCAGAGTAATCTCACTAAGAGCAAGAAGCTAGACTCTCAATGTTTAGATTCTAATGTTTAACCCACAGTTACCGTTTGTTGTCAGTGTGACTAGCTAGCAGGCTAAGGCAGTTAGCAACAACTTTAGCACTAACTTAGCTACTACACAAACTACAAAATACGCAGCTGTATTTCCTGTCAAGAACGAGTGCTTATAAAAGGTACTTATACACTACCAGTATAAAGTACCTTAATTTTGTTCAAAACGCCATTGTTTTCCAAATTTTGTATCAGTAGGTCTCTCAGTTCCGTGTCCTCCTCTGTAGCAGACATCTTCACTCACTGTCATGTGACCGCAGGGCGCCCCCTGGCGGTCAAGTTTTCTTCAGCGGTGAAGGTTTTACTCTAAATATTACAGCAACATCTCATCCAAGTACAGAGAAAGAAACTGTCTTTGTGGAAGCCCATTTACGCCACTTGGAAAAAAAACGTTACACAGTAAGTCATAGTTCTGAAATACAACGTTACAATAATGATGTTCAGTCATAATAATGAGATACGAAGTCACAATAATACGAAGTCATAATAATGACATTCAGTCACAACAATGAGATAGAAAGTCATAATAATAAGATACAATATCATAATTATGAAATACAAAGTCAGAATTCTGTAATACAGCATTATTATGAGATGCAATTTTTAACCTTATCATTATAACTGTTTTATGACTTTAAATGTCACAATGACTTTGTGTCTCATAATTATGACTTATTGTATGACCATTTTTTAGGGCTGAAATTGGCTTTCATACTTATTCACTGATCAATATTCAGACATAGAATGGCTGCAGTTTATTTTAATCAGTTTTCAGAAAAGACAAATATATTACTTTTTACATCTTTTAAGAAGCTATCATATTTTGTCATTAAAATATTTTTGGCTGAGCTGTGAGCCATGAATGCATCTCAATACGTCTTCACCTTTTCATCAGACAAGAATCTCTTTTTATTGCTTCTTTCAGGGGACTCAGACAACTGTAAACATCAATTTTCCAGCTGATGGTTGACTTCTGAACTTTTTCTTTGTCAGTGACTAAGGATGTTTCCATTCCATACTGTTTACTCTGACTTGTAGTCAGGGGCATGGCACCAAATTCTGGGCCCTATGGACAAGCAGTGCCCAGGGCCCCTCGCCCCTATTATCAATTATTATTTCCTTTAATATTTAAAGGAAAATAAAATTCCAGACTTCTCAAGGGTCCTCGTCCCACTTGGGGCCCTGGGGCCCACTTTTCCCCCCACTACCACGCCCCTGCTCATACGTAGTGATTGTGTTTAAAAAAAACTTTCACCTTCTTTAGTGTACTGATCCAAATTTTGTTTGCAGATATTTAACTAGAACATTATTGATGTTGGATGACTTGTTCTCTATTCCAATCCAAATCATCCCAAAGGTATTGGATAGTGTGACATCAGTACGGAACAGAGTTCTACACTCCTTGTGCCAAGCATAGACTAGATGGTTAAAAGACCTCCAGCATCAGGCTGTGGTGTGTGAAACTCTGTTCTGTAGTGGTCATACCATTCAGTACCTTTGGGATGAGCTGGAGAGGAATGGATGCAGAATCCGTCATCCAACATCAGTACCTGACCTCAGTAATGTTCTCTTACCTGAATGTAAACAGCAATGTTTCAACATCGAGTCTAGTGTTCCTAGAAGAAAAGCTGCTACTGCAGCAAAGGTGGACAGAATCTGTAGTAATACCCTTCATTTCAGAAGAATCATACTCAGGTGACTTCCAAGATCACCATGAACAGGAAATGCGCTTTGATAACATGGCTGCATACACTAAAGATAAAAGTCTTACATGTTCAAATGTGTTAAGACACTGGGAACCCATGGCAGGTAATGAGTATCAATCCTTTGGGAGAATACACAAACTTGACTTTCCCTTTCCCTGGGAGAGCCACAAACAGCAAAGAGGCAACTACAGTGTGGCAACACAAGTTTTATTGAGTAAGAGATGTCAACACCAGCATGATAAAAATTGTACAAAGTTCACAATTTCAAAATGAAATATCACTGCAACTTGTGACCTTAAACATTTACAGCAAAAAGTATTATATCAACCCAAATCATGCCATGTGATAAAAAAAATCATAATCATAAAATAGGGAGAGAAAGAGCTAGATAGAGAGCAAGAGACCAAGAGAAAGCCATGTTTCTTTTTTTAAATATAAAATCCTGCTTTAAAATGATTCATTGAAGTCCTTTTCAAATGGTAATTCGTAACCTGATGAATACACAATTAGTAATAAGAAAAGTATTCTGCATTCAAGCATGTGATCGTGTATTTAGTGTTTTCTATTTAAATAGTTACAGATAACTTTTTTCATTAGATACTGCGGTATGTTAGAACAGAAGGTGAGCAGCAGAATTGTGCTTAAAATCCTTTTTCCTGTCGAATCGGTTATGATAGTTCATGAGAAGAAATTTTGCTATTTGAAGCGCTAGCATACTGGCAGCTGCATACACAAAGCTTTGGAGAGAGGAGTAGGACGATGGAGAGGCAGATATTTGACCTGATGCATGACACAAGAGAATGACTAGCACCTTCACATGAACTCTTTAAAAATGTAGAGCTAGTCTAAAAAGAAGAAGGGAACAGGGATAGGGATCAACCAAATTCGGCTTTGAAATCTCTGTGAAAACGTAATATGAGGCTCATGCGTAGTGTACACAACCGACTCTCAAATCACTAAACTCAAGTATTACTACCATTCTTCTTAGTCTCTGACGTAGGCTGATGTGTGTTAACAGTGTTAACGAAACAGGGCCAGGCTTGGTCAGTTTACTCTGGTGAGCTCAAGTGCAATTCTACATACAGTTTGTGAGTGCAGATATATGTCCTTACATATTATGCAATAATTCAAACTGGTCATTATGGAATGGTTACTGTTTAACCACTTACGGACACCCACAGAATGCTAGGCCAGTAAAATAAAATTAGGTAACACTTCACGTAAAGACAGTGTTCATAAGGCTACATGACATAACAACTGACATAAGTTTACAAAAGTACTTATAAAGGCTTAATAACATCAGGTGTCATAGGTGTCAGCTTAGATTTCAAGCTGATATATCAAACCTTTGACATGTGATATTCCTAAAAAACACATACAGCTACTTTAAGCTGCACCTATACACAGGTGTACAAATGCACACACACACAGCTTGTCTTGTCCCTGTAGAGAAGTACTGACAGAAGAATAGGCCTCTCTGATAAACATGAGCCTGTTGGCACCATGTGTAATGCCAGGTGTGTGCTAGAGCCCTGCATTGGGCTACAGAGCAGTGGAACTGTGTTCTCCAGCACGATGGTGATCTATACAATACTTCTGGGATGAGGTAGGGTGGTGATCTCCAACATCATGACCTTGTAAATACAATCAAATCCTCACTCAATGCCCCAAAACTTTGAGGAAAGCCATCTCTAGACAGTAGAGACTGTTACTCCTATAAGTACCCTTGATTTCAGAAGAAACGTTTGTCCATAAAGTGTATGTGTAATGGCTTGTTACAGCAGGTGCCAGATGTCATAAACGCCTATTTTGTCTTCACCAAATTAAGATTTTTCCTTGAGCTAGACTTTTATAAAAGTTTAGAGGTTTATTAAAATTTTAGAAAGGTTTTCACAGTCACACATCTCACAATGTAAATCTTTAAGATTTAAAAAGAGATTTTAAAATTCATAAATGAACCAACAGTGGTTCTTCTGTGGCACTCAAAGAACCTTTTTCAACACCTTAATTTTTTTAGAATGACATCAATTGGGGTCAGGATATTGGATGATCACCACTCCAACTCATCCCAAATGTATTGTATGAATCACCATCATTCCAGCTCCACAGCTCATTGCTGGGGGAATTTATACGCCTCTAGCCCTCAGCTGACATTACAGTCCTATTTTATTGGCAGTAAGTCTCTACAGGGAATAGACTGTAGAAGCTGCTTCTGTGCATTTTCACATCTGTGTCAGCAATGGGTGCAGCTTAAGGTAGCTGAATGAATTCACTAGAAGAGGTGTCCACGAACAAACTGATTATGTAGGGTTAGGGTCATTAAAGACTTACGTGCATGTTATGTGTCTTTATGAACACTGTCCTAAAAACAGGTAAAGTGTTGCCAATATATCATCGTCCAATTTATAAAAAAGCTTCCTCTTGAGTTTCTGTGATTCGTCGAGTTTAAAGTGCTTCTGATTTGTCGTACACATAAACAACAAAAAAAGAGAAGGATATGATGGTGAATCAGAGGTTTCCACAAATGAAGTTAACACTGCCCTTCATACAGAAAAGACTGAAATATCACGTGTGTCATGAAAATTCTAGCATTTCTAGCAATGTCGACAAGTAAAAGTGGCATATGTTTTGCATCTGGTGCTGAACTGTTTTCATCTTATGATAGCTGGACAAACTTACATACAAGACAAGTGCTTCATAGCTGTGACATAACGATGAGTTTAGGATGATGACAGTAACCCTGTAAGTCCAACACATACTTGATCTGACATTCATACACAGAATTACTCTCTGCTAAATAAATAAATACATAAATAAAAATGTTCCCCACTATTCAGGCTTCCGGGCACCTCCCTCCTCCCTGTTATTTATTTATTTTCAAAATGAAACAAAAATGTAAAATAACAACAACATCAAAACATGGAAACGAAGGTGTCCCTGTGCAAAAACAGAACATGAGAAATGTAAAATCATATGCATATGCATTCATCCATTTGGACTTGATCACTCATGTTTAAACCCTAAAACATGATTGTAGTAAAAGATTTATATAAAACTTAATACTTTACATTTAGTAAAAAGATTACTTAGCTTTCTGCGATGTTAAGAATAAGAAATTGCATATACCCGAACTTTTGCATCCCATATCTAAATAAATGATTGATTCATTGTCATATATTGCTGATATGCTATCTCACTACCTACTAATAGATTACGATCATAAATTCACAATTTATGCTGGATTGTCTTTTTAAAATTGGCCTTCACCAAATAGGAATCATGTTTAGAGAACGTACGATAAGAATGATTTCGGTTATGGAATATTTCTCTCACGATCTTGGGATTCGCACTAAGTGGGTTGTTTCCGTGTCATGATGTTTCACGAGAAATGTTGACATTTTTTTGTCCGTTCATTTTTTAGCCATTTCTGTTTTTTGTACTGTTTGGAAAACAAACAAACAAAAGCACAAAGAGTGAGACGTGTACGTCATTAGTGCCCACACTGACCACTGTAAAATGTTTCTTTTTTTTTTCTAAACAAAAAGACAAATTTCTATGAAGTTCCTTTATATTGTTACAAAATTACTCATTTAACATCCATCGAACAACCTTCACAGCACATACTGAACTCCTCTTATTTCTGAAAAGAAAAAAGCTTATTAGCTGATTGCCCTTTACATTCCTTTCAACCCCTCTCCTCTGTAACACTGCACCTTTTTTTTTTTGCCTTTTTGTCAATACGCTGTTAAAACAATGGATGGGTTTTTGTTTACAATTAATAAATACATATACACTAAAATGTGCATACATTAGCAGCTATAAACAGTACATCACATTATGTCAGGTCATATGAAAAATGTACAAAACATGAATGTTCCTCAAAACATTTGCCATTGGTAATCATCTTTAAAGCAAGGCAACAAATAAGTTATGTAGATTTTTTTCAAAAGCATAACAGAATCATAAATAATGCAAGATAATACAATAAATTACAGCAGCAAAAAATCATAATCATTATTCTTACTTTTTACACATTGTTTTTTCTTGTTTCTTCATTTCTTTTTTTTTTTGTTCTCTTTTTGCTGACCGCCGCTCTGCGTTTGCGGACCTGTTACCTGCCTGGTGGCTTGGCAAGCTACACCTGGATGCCCTGCACGGCCTGTTTGATGTTCTCCAGTAGTGCCTTGTTCTCAGGGCTCTGGTACTGGTCCTGATGAGTGTACATATCTGTCAAAGTGCTCACGTAACTATCAAAGTTTTGCTCGTTCATCGGCTCCTGCGGAACAGATTGGAATCAATGAAGGCTGTTAGCTGATACATTCACTGTGTTCAATTTAGCATAGATTTAAGGACTATAACAGAAAAAGGACAGGGAAGAGGTACGTTTTAGGGAAGGATGGACATATCTGGCAAAAAGGGACCCATTAAGTATATAATGTGTTAAACTGTTTAATGTGACAATACAAATTAGGAAACTAGGTCATTTTAAAAAGAAATACTGGTGTTTTCTCTGTTGCTTTGCCTGCTACACTAATCTGAAGACTCATGAATCGTGAGATGGACAACACCAACAAAAACAAAATGTGCCAAATGTGTTATGAGTGCATGCCTTATGGTGAATTTCATGCATGTGAGTGTTTTAGCAGTACTCACTAGTGGAATAAAACACAAAAGTAGCAGTGTCATGAAAGGCAAAGAGGTATCAACAAGCACCAGCCCACTACATGTCGTTCTGTCTGGATCATAACATGACACATAATACAGCAGGTAAATATGGCTCGTACTGGAACCCCAGCTTTAACACTGCATAGACTATGTCAGCTATAAAGGACACTGTTCTGCTTTATCATACTTAACTGCTAATATGAGATAACATGTATGGACATTTGTGATGTATATACTGTACACCACACTGTGTGCATCGGAGAGGAGGAGAAGGCTAAAGGGAAGAAAATGATAGTGAGGAGAAGGATAAAATTAGACTATGGAAAATGAATCTCTTACTCTGTGGGGCATCTGTAAACAGCAGTAATTTTTAACAGGGGCCTCTTTCAGTGGCACCGGTTTCTACAGGGGGAGAGGTGTAGAGAGAATACTATTAGCCTGGCATGAAGCTTTCTTACAAATGATGCAGATTTCAATTAATTATCGCTGTACAATCTCTTTACAGTATTAAAAAAGCCACTAGCTAACAGTTAAAATATACTTCTGAAGTGCTAAATATCCAGTTTGGCTTTGGACTCCTAAGGGAGAACGTGAAGAATTAGAGCAGCACATTAAAAGCCAACAGTCATCCAATGCTGATGAGATGCGAGGAGCCCTATATAGTTCCTTAGTTCAGTCCCATTTCACTGAGGTGCTGGTGGAGAACTGAGGAGCCATATTCAATAGGGACATCTTTCAGTTGTTTACCAACATGGCTACCGTTGAAGAGCAGGGATTGGTCCAATCATACCCTGTCTTAGTATGAAACACCATGTGCAGACAATGCATGAACACCTGTGTGCACGGTGGCCATGTTCCTACTCAACTGAAAAGCCGTCACCTGAGTGAGGTTGTTTTTCTTAGAATGGTCAGTAAGGGAAGTGACCTAAGCACAGAAGCACATGGAGCTGCGAGAAACTCAACAACATACATAAAGAAGCAGATGGGAGAAACTCAGCTGTCTCTTTAACCCATTACGTGTCTATGAATAACACTGTCCAGTGCTGCTTCACTCTACATACTGCTGGAGAATTTTGAATGACATGACTCACTCTGTTGAGTGTTGCAACATAATTGGTGCATCATTAAAGGAATAACTCAGGAAAAAATCTCATTTACACAATTTTCCATCAAATGTAAGAAATGAGCCAAGACATGTGACCATGTGACTCTTAAGTGTGCACTGAATGAATGAGGCTAATGTAGCTAACAAGCAATGGGAGAGGTTCCCAGTCCAGGTCTCCTGGAGATCAGAGTTGAGCTCCAACCTTAATCTAACACAATGTATCCAGGTAATGACGTTCATGGTTCTCTGAACATCAGACACAGGTGTGTTGTATCTAAACTCTCCAGGATGTTAGATCTTCAGGACCAGGATTGGGAAGTAATTATGTTTAGATAAACAGCCATCTAAATTTTGCACGGATGGTCAATGTGGCAAAATGTAATATCAGTACAATATTTGAAATCATTTTCATAATACTTTTAAAGAATCCCAGCGTTTATTTTCCTGTTTAATAAACTGAAACAGAAAAATGCCCTAGTCATGCCACATTTTAAAATCTTTTATTTTTTATATGTACTTTTATATTACTTTTTTTTACATTTCACACTACTGCCACTCTAAAAATGACAAAAAATAAAAATAAATAAATAAATAACATTTGTTCATAATTTAATTCAAAACGTTTATAAAGTTTATTTTAATTCATACTGTTTATATTCAATAACGTGACATATTTCAAGCCTTTTTGTTTGTTTTAATGTTGATTTTTTTTTTAAAGTACATTTTCTGATTTTCATGAACTATAAACCATACTGCTCAACAGTAAAACAAACAAAAGTTTATGTGCAATGAATATAAATTAAGATAGTTTACCTTTCTGAATTAAATTTTGAACAACATTTTTGGGATATTTATATTTTTGATGTGGCACTGTATTGTGTTGCACTAATTCAATATAAACATAACTATTTATGCTCTGTAATGAAACATACAGTTGGTCAGTGTTCTAGAAGTTCTGACCTTTTCCATGATATACCTAAAAAATCTGATTGTTGATTGTGATTTTATCACAATCAGCTAAAAATATTGCTATATTGTCCGTCACTAAAGCTCAGTGTCAGAAAGAGCATAAACAAGTCTATTTGTAACATAATGACTAGATTTTTTTTGTTTGTGGAATATAAGCTTGCACTATGATTGTTGAGCTACGTTAGCCTTGTATCTCCAGTGGAAAACCAAAGAAGTATCCTTTGGATACCAAAGATGTCTTAGCTGATGGACTACATTTGGGGTAAAATAAGGTAAATGTAATTTTTTGCTGGACTTTTCCTTTAAAGAGACTGATATGAATCATCAAAAAATATTTCCTTTTAAGATGCTCTATCTCTAAGTGGGTTATTTCTGAACCCTCGTTGAAGTGCTGGATGTGTGCTGTAGATGCTTCACTGTCTGTCTGTCTCGTACCATATGAGGGAGCTGGATGTTGGCCAGGCTGTTGATGAGCGACTGACTGAGGTTGGCCAGCTCATGCAGTAGTGAGTCATTCTGCTGCTCAATAGCCTTGTTCTCCTCCTCCATGGACTTCAGGTTGGTCTCCATGGTGGTAATCTGGGAAGGAGATTGGCAATTGCTGTGACTACAGGTACAAAACAGAGTGACAAGAAGATGAAAAATGGAGAAAATGTTACCTGAGTCCTAAGTTTAATCATGTCTGACTCCACCTGATTGTTTGACTCATTTAGATCTTTGATTTCTTCATCCAGCTGCTTGATTTCTTCATCATTCTCTATACCTAGGAGAATGAAACCAGCCTTATTTTAATAACAAACAGCTATTTCCTCCCCTTGTTGCAACTAAGGATACCATGTGTTTTGGAGAGCATTGCTGTATCTAGACGAGACTGAAGACCATTTTCTGATATGAGCTGATACAAACAACATCAGACTGTAAAGTACCTTTGCTTGCACGCTGCTTGATAGTAAGCATTTCTACCCCAGTCATCCGAGACTTCTTCATGGCCGAAGTGGCACGAGGACAGCCAGAGAGACTGTGTAGAAAAATAATCACATATATTTACTTACAAAGCACATTTCTACTGTCAGGCACTTCATAAGAGTATCTGTGAGTAATTGTGAGTATCAGTGGCACAAAGGGTTTTGTGAATATTTCAGAATAGAAGCAACAAAAATGAACATGTAACAAGCTGACAACATGCTATTGTTAAACAAATGGTCTTAGAATTTAGATTCAAAGTATCCTGTCTTTGCTTTGATGCAACATTGAAGTCTTAAAGGACCAAACTATAGTAATCAAAGTGCTTTGCAGGTCCTGAGAAAACCAGTTTATGCTTCATAGAGTAGGTCCTTCACTTAAAATAGGTTAAAATAGGTTTAGTAAAAATTCTGATATATCCAGGCCAGTAGGTGTCAGTATAATTACCCGAAGACGATACACTGGTGAAAATGACTTATTGCTCCTTTAATCTTACTACCTCTTTAAACTCATTGTTCCTTTAAACAGCTTAAAGTAGTACTGAATATGTCCCACATATGCTGAACACTTGTTGAAGACTAACTGTTGAGGGGCATCTTAAAAACATTTTTTGAACTTCAGGACTGAAAAACTCATTTAGATCAAAATGGCATTGATGGCTGATTTATGTGTATTCTGACTGTTGTCTGATTACGGGCATCGTTAGTAAATGAGCACAAATTTGATCAAATTCTAAGTAACATTGAGAAGTTATAAACATGTATAGACATTTTGGCTGATTCACACATACTAGTACACACCTCCGGTGGGTGAGGAAGCTGCCGCTGACGTGTCCTGAGCCATCACAGCCAGGCGTGGGGCAGGTCATGCCGTCTGTCTTTCCAGACTTCCATGCAAATGGAGCTCCGTTCACAAAGCCGTCTTTCTGCCGCTTGGCTGCCAGCGGGCAGCCAGACGCACTGCGGTGAGATGCATACTTCCCTGTCACATGACCCTGACCATCACAGCCTGGCACAGGACACCTGCAGACATGGGAGAGATAATGTGAGTACATACAAGCTCACACACTCATACTGATCATAAACAGCAGGGCCTCAGTAGGAGGGAAGAGGCTCAAGGGAAAACAAGGGCAGCATGTAAGTGCATGAAATTAAGAGAATTTCCTTAAAGAGGCCCAAAATACTAGCTATAGAGCCCAGACAGGGATTTGGTTCCAAATGTGATCAGATTATACATACACTGACGTAAACTCACTTGATTGGTTCCTGGTCATCCTTATCCTCCTTGCTGTGCATGATTTTAATTCCGCTCTTCTTCGCTCGGGGACAACCTGACAAACTGCAGCAGAGAAACTCCATCATGATGCTGTTTAATACTCCATAATTATCAATACACTACTGGTCAAAAGATGGTTATTAAAAGCTTATTAATAACTTGTGTAGTATACTTGTGTATCTCCAAAAAAAAAAATAAAAAAAAATCATGAAAATTTTCTTTTGTTTTTATAATTTAATTAAAAAAGTTAAACTGTCACATATTTTATTACATACAAATTGAAATATTTAAAGTATTTTTGTTTTAATGTTGATACTCATTGAATAGTTCATTTATTCAAACTTGAAATCTTCAAATAAAAAAAAAAAAATTAAGTAAAATAAAAAAAACAAAATTTGATCAATTAATTATTATTAATAAACATTTCTCAACACTTCTTCATTATGCTTTAACACCATATTTTTTTCAAAATAAAAAAATTCTAGATGTTTGTTTTATTTGTTATAGTTTTTTTAAGATCTTGGAACTACAATGTATTTAATTTTTACAGCAGCCAACCATTTATTTAAAAACAATGAAATTATATAATATAAGCCTATATATATTGTATTATTGTATCTAATATACAATATCTATATCTGTTGTATCTTAATTGTTGCCATGCTTGTGAAAATAGTAATTCTAAACTACTGAACATATATAATAGTGTACTTTATAGTGTGTGTGTGTGTGTGTGTGTGTGTGTGTGTAGGTGTGTGTAGGTGTGTGTAGGTGTGTGTGTGCGTGTGTGTGTGTGTGTGTGTGGGTGGGTGTGTGGTTACCTCCTGTGTGAAGCATAGTTGCCTGTTATGTGCCCAGAGCCATCACAACCTGGAGTCGGACACCTATACATAGATGAAGTAGAAAACCACAGTGCTTAGACTTCATTTCTGCACAACACAGGAGATGGACAAGACAAGGACATGAGAAAAGATCTGGACAGAAAATTCTGAAGCTTACTTCAGATCCTGCGAGTTGGCTGTCATCATACCACGCATGCCTTTGTCAGCCAGCTGGCAGCTGGAGAGCCTGAGGACACAGATTGGACAGAATAAATGACCGCTCTCACACTGGCACAGCTCGTGTTACTAAAAGCTTTTACTCGATAAGGAATGTGAGGATGCTGGTCTTACGTGAGGAGCTCTTTCTTGCTCTCTTTGCAGGGCACGTATTTGTGTTTAGGGCTGGGCAGGGACACCTCACCCGAGTACTGCTGATCCTCCAACAGCTCCTGGAAAGGGTCCAGCTCATCCTGTCAGGAGCAGAACACATGACGAAAAGTGAGTGACTAACTGAGGTCATTCATAAATAATGGTCTGGTGTTGTAAAGCTCAGTTTTGTGCTGTAAAATAAATAAATAAATATATAAAAATGACAACAGGCAACACTGGTCAAAATTAGGCTTAATGTGAATTTGCAAAAACTGTCATTGATTATTTAGTAGTGGTTACTAAATAAGTCTTAAGATGAAATAGGTTAGCATTTCCTGAAGGAAATACATAGTGCTTGAAAAGAGCTGATTGTGTGTGACTGTGTGTCTGCATGTCTTTGTGTGTGTGTGTGTGTGTGTGTGTGTGTGTGTGTGTGCACGAGTATGTGTGTGTCTGTGTGAGTGTGTATGCGTCTGCATGTCTTTGTGTGTGTGTGTGTGTGCATGAGTATGTGTGTCTGTGTGTGTGTTTGCATAAGTATGTGTATGTGTGTGTCTGTGTGAGTGTGTGTCTGCATGTCTTTGTGTGTGTGTGTGTGTTTGTGTGTGTGCATGAGTATGTGTATGTGTTTGTCTGTGTGAGAGTGTATGTGTCTGCATGTCTTTGTGAGTGTGTGTGTGTGTGTGTGTGTGTGTGTGTCTATGTGTGTGTTTGCATTAGTATGTGTATGTGTTTGTCTGTGCGAGTGTGTTAGTGTGTCTGCATGTCTTTGTGAGTGTGTGTGTGTGTGTGTGTGTGTGTGCGTGTGCATATGGCAGACCTGTCACAAAAACTGGGAGCAAGTGAGAGGGAGAGAGAAGAGGGTCCGTGTGTATGCTGTGTCTGTGAGACTGAGTGGCCTATTATGACATCATCAGTGAAAGTTAAAATTAAAATTTCTAAACATTCCATCATTAATTTCTATTTTTAATATTTAATTGTAAAATTAAAAGTATGAAAAGCTGCAATACATATAGCACACCTCTTACTGCCAAGATCCTCAAAACACAGTTATGAGTCTGTACATTAAGAGGTACAGGTTGTATTAAGTGCAGAAAACTGGAGAATAATAAGAGTAAATAAGAAGCCGTATGAATACAGTGACTATAATAAGCTTGCAGTTTGAGGGTTTAAAAGTTTTCAGTGAAAAACTTTTCATTAAAAAACCAGTATGCAGTACTAGTCCTTACCACTAGATGTTGCTCAAGTCCTTTTGCTGGAATGGCCCAGCTGGAACAGCAGCACAGTACCTATTTTCTCCCTGACTTTTCTATCTCAGTGTATAACAGCATATACCTCAGTGTAGATGAGAACAGTATGTATTATGTACTTTATCTGCTGTCCCATTAAAACAACAGACATCTCTGTCAAGTTGGTTTCTTATTTAAATTTTTCCACTCCACCTTAAATGATGCTGCAGTTAAATTTCAGGCACTTGTACAGAAAAAAAAAATAAGAATAAGAAACCAACTTGTCAGCCTTGTGAGATTTCTCTGGGCCAGTTAAGTGCCTGGTAAATGGTGGCTGACTGAACACTAAGTGATCCAGCTCTGCCATCCATCTGTATTCTCTTCAATATAGCATCAGTGCTCCCCTGTGGGAGCTGGAGGCAGTACCTCTTTGTGCTCTTCATCCAGGCGTTTAATCTTAGTGTAGTCCACAGGAAGGTCCCAGCAGTCAGCCGGGCTCATCTGGTAACAGCGGCTGTTGAGCAGAGCCTGACGCTGGGGGGACATGGGCTGCAGAGGAGTCAGAACTGTACCCTCACCCATCCCACCTGGACGACCTACACTCAGATCCAACGTCCCATTCTCTTCTGCGTCACACTCATCTGGACTCTACATCACACCAGAGAGCAAAGGAAACAGAGTAGAAAGAAGGATGAAGAGAGTGCAGAACGTGCAGAAAAGTGTTGGAAATACAAACAGAACAGATCTTAAAGTAAAAACAAAATGAAGACTTGCTAGTGCCTATTAGTGTTTACACTTTGAAGTCTCTTCTCACATAATTCCTGAATAAGCATCCAGGCTTTAGTTCCTCAGGCTTGTAACTGCATTACTGATGTATTGTATTACTTCCATAATAGTTACTAAACAAGAGTAAATAAGTTCTAAGACTGAATCTAAAGTTCTAATAAAACTCTGAAGACATTTGAAGAGGATGATTATTCCTCATTGTTAGGTCAGCAGAGAAACTCTAGCCAAAGAATTCTAAACTTTCCACTGATAATATATGTATGTCTGTAAGTACACAGTAAATCTGCCAGTGTTAAATCAACACTATTAGAGTTAAATTAACACTGAGGGTGTCAAAATGTAACACTGTCAGTGTTAATTTGACTCTAACAGTGTTGATTTAACACTGGCAGATTTACTGTGTAAAGGGAGTATGTTTTATTATTATTTGAATTTTTGTCGTGATTTGAGTTTTGCTTCACAGACCGGCCTTGTTTTTGTTTGTTTGTTTTTTTAACATTGAAACACAAAATCCAACCTGTAGAAACAATTTCATTCATGTAATTATTTTTATATACACATCATTTTCAAATATATGGCAAAACTCAAATAAGTGAATGTATATACAGTTAACTAACTTCTACAGGTTCAATGAGAAATGAGAGCACGATCACTATCTCTGTCCAATATCTCCATTTATAGACCTTCATCATTACTGCTCAGTGCAATGCTCTCTCTCTCTCTCTCTCTCTCTCTCTCTCTCAGGATCTCTCTTTCCATCTCTCCCTCTCTCTTCCCCTTCCCTCCTTCTTTCTCTTTCCCTCATTCCCTCTCTCTATCTCTCTTGATCTTTCTCTACCCTCGTCTCCCTCTCTCTCCCTCCCCCTACCTCCCATCCTCCCTCTCGGTCCCCTACCTATCTCTCCCTCTTTCCCTCTATCTCACTCTTCCTCTTTCTCTACCCTCCTCTTCCTCTTTCTCCCTCCCCCTACCTCACTTCCTCCCTCCCTCTCCTTCTCTCTCTCTTCCTCTGTCCTTCTCTTCCTCTTTCTCTACTCTTTTCTCGCTCTCTCTTCCTCCCTCTACTTCCCTCCCTCTTGGTCTTCCTCCCTCCCTCTCCCTCTCTCTCTCCCTCTTTCTCTATATCTCTCTTAGCTTTAGCTTGGCCAAGTGTCCTTAAAGAGAGGTCATAGTCTCTCTACTCAGTCTAGCAGGAGTCCATTGATCCAACCCTTATACAGTGAGACAGAGAGAGAGAGAGAGAGAGAGAGAGAGAAGTAAGGCATTAGAGTGAAACGGACAGAAAAAGAGAGAAAGAGTAGGATGAAATTAGAGTGAGAAAAAGAAGGGTAGAGAAAGAGAGGGAATGAGAGAGAGACTAATACTGCAGCACTGTCCGTCCTGCTGTTAGATGCTGCTTACGTTCCTGTTATCACCTTTCAGATTAGCTCTGAAATCGATGTGTCACTAAAGCAATCAGGACCTGCTCACACCATTAAGCTCATATGATGACCCACATAGAGAGCGCTCAGAGTGCCAAGCCAAACCACACCCTGTACACACACTGTCTACACAGCACACAGCAGCACTGCACAGAGCAAAGGCAGAATAAACAGCTCACTTCAGATGACTCACAACAGTACACAAGCAGTTTATCAGGAGACCAGAGGAACACTATAGAGCTCTGATATACAGTCACACAGCAACAAATTAGAATATTGTCAAAAAGTTCATTGTTGTTCATAATTTCATATTTTATATTCATTACACAAAAAGTGACATTATGACTTG